>WAAG01070995.1:371076-394549 GCA_013390105.1 Tichodroma muraria | reverse complement strand
AAAAAAAAAAAGGAAAAGGAAAATATCACACCACAACAGGAAGTGGGAGATGGGAGGAGGCAGAATCAGCATGGGAAGATTTTTACGTTTTTACTTACGTATTCAGCAGTGTCATCTGTTTCCCACTGGGCAGAGAATAAGAGAGGTTTGGCACATGAGAATACAAGAGGGGAAAGAAGGGAAAGACAGAGACACAGCATGAGGAAGGAGTCCCTGAGCAAGCAGCCACACAAGGTTAGAAATTACCAGGCAAGCATGAGGGAAGAAGTAAAGTGGGAGAAATTAGTAGACTCCACTGTGGCCTTGGCCTGGATTAAAAGATTTCCCAGACACAGCGAGGATGGATGGACGGATATTTATCTCAGTGCTGGGACAGCAGCTCGTACTCTTCCACAGCAATATTGCCTGGGAGCACAAAGGAACTGCAGGGAGACAGCCACGCCTTGTCACGGTCCCCTCTGCAGAGTGACTCTGCCCGGGGCGAGCCAGGCGGCCGGAGCACCCACCCCTCCCAGCCCCCGGGGCTCGGCCAGGTGAGCCCTTACCTGGGCGTCGGCCAGCATGACGTCCTTGATGTGGGGCAGCCCCCTGGCCTCGCCGTTCTCCATGCGCACGTAGTGCACCTGGTAGCCGCGGATCTGGCCGTGCTGGCGGCTCGGCACCGGCGAGCGCCAGAACACCTGGATGGCCGTCGAGTTCAGCACCTCCACCTCCACCTTCCGCGGCGGAGCGCTGGGCACTGCGGGGGGAGGCAAGCGAGGGCTCCGGTCACTGGGGCTCCTGGCTGGAGCCCGTCCCTGCCGCCCCGGGACGCGCACACGCTGGGTCCGAGCCCTGCGAGGAGGGGGAGACCCGAGCGCCGGAATACCCCGGCACCTGTCCCCGGGCCCCAGTGACCAGGGGTGCAGCTCTGTGGGACCTGATCTGCATGGCCTGGGGACAGGGATGGGAACAGGCCCATCTCATCATCCAGCCAGCTTTCCACGAGCTCCTTTGTGCCCAGTTTGCTCAGATGGAAGGAACCATTCTAGCTCCAGATCTCATTCTGAGAGCAAAGCCAATTTCCAGTGAGCCAGAAAAGCCTTGGCCTGGCCTGTGGGAGGTCAGGGTGGAGAGCATCAGGAGAGGGCTTGTCCTTGGAGCTCCCTCTTCTCTCTGCCAGGACAGGGGGTTGGTGACTACAACCACTGTGGAGTCTCAGGAGAGAAAACAAGAGATGTCTTGGATGGAATTTGGGCTGAATTTTTAGAAATACTACTACTACTACTAATCATACAGGGCATGACAGCTTCATCTACCAGGAAATCCCACTTTCTGAGCAGGGTATTCTATGTTACATTTGGATGTGGGCAGAGGCTCAGGGAAACAGGACCGACACTGTAGACAATCCTGTTGCTTTTTTAAAATTCTTTTTATTTGGAATAGATCAAGAACACCCAAAAAATTCTGGATTTCCATGTTATTTACTTGACCTATATTATCTGAGGTCCTACCCTCACAGTGAGGGTGCTCCTCTCCCTTCATGCACCTATTCATGCTTTCCCCTGGTTTTATTTTACTGTAGAAATACCAGGACAATTCAAGTCTCTGGGTGGGGCCACTGAACTGTTGTCACTCAAGATTTTTGAAACTTCAACAGATTCCTCCTTTCTACAACTGACAAAAACTCTGACTTAAGGAGGAGGTAGTAACAGGGAATGTAGTAACAAAGAATGTGTGGGAAGAACTCTTTAATATTTTAAAACACGTGCTCTCAGGCACAGGGTGGGATTCTTGGGGCTGTCCCATGCAGGACCAGGAGCTGGACTTGGCTGATCCTTGTGGGTCCCTTCCAACTCAGGATATACAATGATTCCAGGAAACCATGTTCCGGCAGCAAAGGTTTTGGTGCCTTGGCTGCTCCTGGCTCAGTGAGAGCATCTTTTCGCGAGGAGTGGTGCAACAAGACTCAGAGATATTAAGAAAGGCCCCATAAATCCAGGAAATGCTCTAAAGCAGGGCAGGAGAGCCCCACAGACCCCAGTGCTCCGAAGGCTCGGGGTGACGGTACCAGAGGATGCCGCACAACTCAGACCTCGGATCCCACTCCAGCTCTGGCCTGGCGCCACTCGAGAGCCACGGGAAGGGCCTGGCTGTGTCCTCCCGGCATGGGAACAACCCCTCCAGGGACAGGAACCCCCCAGGAGAACCCAGAAAGGCTCACTCACCATCTTCATCCGTGCGGACGATGACTGGCGAGCTCTCCGGGCCCGGCCCCACCTCCGTGTGAGCCACCACGGTGACGCGGTACTCGGTCCACTTCTCCAGGGACTCCAGCAGGATCTGACTGGTGGTTGGGGGGATATCATTCACCTCCTTTAGCTCCGTGTCCTCCGAGTCCAGCGCTCGATAGTGGACGCTGTAGCCGGCCAGGACGCCGTTCTGGCTCTCGGCCGGAGGCGGCCGCCAACTTACCAGAATGGCGGTGGAGCGGGTGCTGACACATTTTACATCTTGAGGGGGGGCAGACGGTTCTACGAGGGGGGAAAATTCAGGAGCGGGAGAGGGAAAGAAGGGAGAGGGGAGGGGGGAAAAAAAACAAAAGATGGGAAAGATAAAAGAAAAAAAAAAAGGAAAATGATAACAAAAAAATCTAAAATAAAACGTACAAAAGTTTGGTTTAGGAAGATAAAATTAAAAGAGAAGAGAGCTTTTTGTTGTTGTCTTTTTTTTTTTTTTTCCGAAATGAAGAGTTGTTGTTTTTTTTTTTTTAAAAAAAAAAGCCAACAGAAATTAAATGGGGCATCAAAACTGAAATGGTGTAAAGCAAAGGACTAAACCAGCAAGCGGGCCAGCCAAGAGGGGTCCTGCTGCTTCCACTAAGCTGGCACCAGCTAAGCACCCAGCTGCACCCTATAAAAGCCCTTTCCTTTGGCTCCCTATTTTACAGCAGCCTGGCAAATCCTGCTTTGGATGGGAAAGCACTTCTTTCCAACCTCAGTCTCTGGGATCTTGAATTTCTTTGAAGGGATCTGTGAAAATTAAGTAAGAAAAGCAAATGTTTTGCCAGGAGGCTTAAATTTAAGAGTCTGTACCTCCAGATGGAAGTGATTAGTTGTCCCAAGACTGGAGGAGGCCAAATCCCACAGTGGGAATGGCCAGGACACTGCCAAGCAGTGGTGTTTAAAGAGGAGGGTTTCGTGAAAACACTTGCAGAAGGAGGGAAGCAGGGGGTTTGGTGAGATACTCAGGTATCCAGGGGATTTTCCAAAGCAGCAGCAGGTCTAACTCCCACTGCACTCTGCCTGAACTACACCAGGGTGTTTCTGAACACCCCGGGAGAAAACCTAGGGAACTGTGGCCCTACCCAGGCACCTTCTCAGGATGGCAGCAGACGCCTGTCCAAGGGTGACCAGAAGGTGGGGAGGGTGGAATCCAGAGCTCTGCCTTGAAACTCCTCTTGTTCCATTCCCTGCCCTGGGCAGGAACAGCTTCCACCATCCAGGGTGCTCCTTCCTGGCCCTGAATGCTGCCAGGGATTAATCACACTTCTGCCAGTCACTAACGACAACTGATCAGCCCAGGGAAGCAGAGTGTGATACATTCTCAAGGCAAATCAATAAATCCACTACCCACCCAACTGCAATAAAGAGCTTTTAACTCTGCAGACAGGGCAGGAAACTGGGGTGAACTCACAAGCCCCCCAAGTATCACCTGCAAGAAGCAGTAGATCAGTGCTGGTCACTGCTTCTCATTCCTCTGACGCTACTTAATCAACAAAAAGCTCTTTTAGTGAGGAATGGTTGTTTTCAAACCTCTTACTCCCATCCTTGAGTCAAACTGAGATGTTTAGGCCCAGTCTGCCTTGAGTACTCTGCTAAATCCAGTCCCACTTAGCCCAGCTGGCAGTGGAGTGAGACACACACTTTGCAGGGGCCTCCAGGACACAAAGGGAAGTAGCTTTTCAGGAAGGGCAGAGATAATCCTTCCACTGCTGTCTGAGCACCCTGCCCAGTAGGACAGTTTGGGCGTTTTCCTTCTATTTTTATGCACTACTGCTGTCTTGAACCTGGCAGAATGACCCCCTTCTCCCCAGCACTCCCAGTGAGGAGGCTGACAAGCCCTGGCCATGGCTGGCCACGCAAAACACAGAAGATGTCAAATGAACCAAACCAAAAAGAACAAACTGGAAAATAAAACATAAATCAAGCCAATAATTTGAAACAAACAAACAAAACCACCAGAAAGGAAATCATAGTAATAAAATAATACTGATATAAAAAGTGACTCCTTCCAGAACATTCCCAGTCTGTTTACCTACCTTCCATGCTTCAACTGCTAACTTATAAGACTTTCTTACAAGAGAACAAGAGGAACTGAGCTACGAGGCCAGACCAAGCTCCTGGTGGGTTTCTGCACATGACTGGCTTTTAAAATGCCACTCTGCTCATGATGAGTCCCCCCGAGTCCTCCCCCACCAGCAGAACCCCAGCTATTGTAGAAATGGCAATTTTGGACCCCAATCTGTTCTCTTTTGCTAAACTGTCGGCACAAAGAACAGGACAGCACATTCCCAGTGACAGATCTCCTTCCCTCTGGCTCTCTCCATCTGCTGTGATTGCTGCACCACCTCTCCAGGACAGAGGTGCACTGCTCATCCCAGGTCCCAGAACCAGCTCAAGGATGGTTTCAGGGTATGGAGGGACAGACTCAGCCCTCTCCCATTGCTGCCATGGTGCCGTTCCCTTCTTTTTTTTGTCCTCATCAGAGAATGGGCATATTAAAATCCACCTTTCCTGCTTAGTTCCAGACAAAGCCACCACAGCCGAGAAACCCACTGCAGAGAGGGTCTGACCTGACCTACCCTTCATCCTGCACCTCATTCTGAAAGCCCCAGGAAGCAGAGCTCAGCTCCAGCTGGCACTGGGGGCACTGTCTGCGCTGCCACGCTCGCTCACTCACCCTCTACGCTGCAGCACAGGGACCTACTGAGAGGCCCTGGGGTGAGGCCTCCTTTTGGGATGGTTTTGCACTTTCTCTGGTCAAAAAGGCGGGGTGGGGGGTGGGTGATGGGGGAGAAGGCCCAGGTCCTGCCCGGCCCCCTCCCCGTCACCCCTGGACTGCAGCAGCGGAGGGGAACAGCCAGGGGTGCTGGCTGGCCACGCTGGACACGCCTCTGGGAGCTCATGGCACTGTTTCCTTCACAATCCAGCCCAACCTGTGCGACCCTGGGGACAGCACCAGGAGCCCAGAGCCACCAACCCCACGGGGCTGCGAGCTCAGCTCTGCAACCTGCCCTTCCCTGGGTGGGGAGCCAGGCACAGGCAGGAGCCCCAGCCAGGAGAGCATGGCCTTGGCCTGCTGGCTGTTTTCACCAGCGTTTTGGGACCCCTCCCCACCCTCCCAGGGCTCCAGGACATCCGGGAGTGTCTGCAGAGCCACGAGTGGTGAGCCTGCAGCCACAGGGTGGACTGTATTTGTGAATCTGCTTGAGACCAGCCAGTACTCACCTGAGCTGCACCTTTTACATGCTTTAAAGTTGACTGTCCAAGCCACAAGAATGACCCTTACTGACCTTGCACAGTATCATGTTTTTTAACCCTTTAGGTACCATAGACTTTGGGTATTTCATTCACTTCATGTACTGTGAGGAGTGGGACAGGAGGGAGAGCGGAGCTACGTGGGGGAAATCCTTTCTCGGGCAGGAACAGAGGGTGAGAAAGCCCCATTGTTCCTCTACACCTGCACATGCAGCCTCCCAGCACCCACCCTGCCACCCCTGCCTGCTTTGCTCTCTGGAATTTCCGAGTGGGAGAGTTGCCAGGGAGCCTGGGAAGGTCATGGCTAACCAGAAAGGGCAAACCAGCTTCTCCCAGCCACGAGAGTCTGTTGGTTTTACAAGCTATGTCTTTGGTACTTGAAGAGTTAAAACTCAGCTACTTCAAGAAGAAAAAGATACTTTACCTTTAGTTTAATGGATTTTACTTTGGTTATGATGCTCAGGAGGAGCCACCCTGGCAGGGAGGTGCAGGGAGGGGCTGCCACATGCGGGTGGGTGCTGGGAGGGGACAGCAGGAGCGGTGGGGGGACCAGGGAGAGGCTTTGTCATCCCAGAGACAAGATGCCATCGTGGTGTGACATCGCCCAGCCAGGGACAGGGACAGCAGGGAGCTGGCTCATCGGGTGCAGGGCATGCAGGCAGGCAAGCAGAGAGCAGAGAGAGAAGAAAGAAGAGGCATGGAGCGGGCCAAGGAGGAGCTGAACGGAGAAGGAGCTGAGGAGGGAACACACAAAAGCCTGTCCCGAGGCCAGAAGGTCTGTGAGCCGAAGGATGTCACCCGGACCAGGGAGAATTGACTCGTTCCTCCAACAGCCAGCCAGGAAAAAATGTTTCACCGTGTTACAGGACACTGACAGCTCCCAGCTGATGTTCTTAAGAGCATTAAATTAATGAGACTCTCCCTATGAAGGCTGAGCTACAGAGAGAGAAACCCGTCCGTGTTTTGGGCAGATGCCAAGTTACAAAAAGCCCCAAAGCCTTCCCTTTTCCCAGATCCCCTTTTCCTCACCCTTAAGGGACAAATTTTCACTAAGCCCTACTGCCACCAGCTCCCACACCCCTCTTCCAGCTTGTTATATTCAACCAAAAAGCACAAATCCCAGACCGTCTTTGCCTCCCATCCCCACAGATCTCAAGGAGAGAAACCCCTTGGAAAACAGAAGCAGAGTGTAAGTTTAACACTTATTTTTCAGGTCCTTTCAGTTCATTTCCCCCACCCCACAGAGATGCTCCCTCTGGCAGTACCACACTGGGATCAGAACCAGCAGATGTGCAGCAGAGTCAGGAAAGGATTTTCCTATGAAAGGTAGAGAGAGTATGGAGAAAAAGAAAAGAAGGAAAAAAGGGGAAAAACATTTGAAGGAAAGAAAAACCAAAAAATCTTTGAATGGAGTGGAGGCCCGAGAAAGCCCCAGTAAGGAATTCTGTCTACGCAGAAACAGACTCCCCTTTCTTCCCACTCCTCAGGGGACAGAAAGAGAAGGAGACAGGGAAAGGGAGAGACAGCAGGATGTGACAATTAAAAAGCCCAGCTGAGAGCCTGCTGCTCCCCCTTGTTGGGGACTCTGAGGGATGGGAGCAGGGCTCTCCCTCCTCACACTGGTGACCAGAGCCACTTCTGAGTTAGTTCTGCTCCCGGCTACTCCAAACTGCAGCGGAGTGATTTAGTAGAGATGAGAGGAGACAGAAAACACAAAGAACAGCTGCCACAGCCACTCATGCAGTGAAAAAACACCTCATTTAAAAGCAAAGATCTGTGAAAAGCCCAGGTTGAAATATTGCCATCCAGGGTCACTGTCCCCAGGGCAACAGCGAAGGGAGACAATCCATTAAACTAAAACCAGCACATTTTTGTTGCATACACATCATCCTGGTATCATCAATATCCCCCTCCCAGCCTCCACAGGGCTCCTCTCTCCTGCTCTGCCGGAGCCCAAACGGGACCATTCCCAGAGCTCCAGGCCTTCCTCCCCTTGGCTGTGGAGGTGCTCATGGAAAAGAGCACGGGGACTGCCTCCCCAAAGGCTAGGGAAGGTTGGGCCTGTGAACAATCACCTTCCCTCTCCTCTCCCTCCCGCTTCCCCACGGTCTCCCCGCCCCACTGCTTGTGGCCCCTTCCTGGCAGCTGCTGGGGCTGTGTGGGACGGGCTGTGGGTGCCGTCCCCTGAGCACGCTCAGCGCCACGGCCAGCGTGGCCCCCGCTGCTCCCACCTCGAGTGGACGGTGCTGCCGGCCCCCGGCACCCCAAGGCCCAGCTCTGCTCCTGGCTCACATCTCAACTACCCTGCCCGCTGAAGGGAGAGGGGAGCAGGTCCCAGAGGTGCCCCCCCTCCCTGGAGTGAAGCGCCAGCCCCCAGCTCCGTACCCCTGTGCCCGCCATCTCTGGCTCCCTGACCGTGGTCCCCTCAGAGAAGGGTGGGAAAGGAGAGACACCTACTAGACTGCAAGGTGCGCTCTCGGACCTCCGGGGTGAAGGCCCCCAGCCCCAGGGCCGAGCGGGCGGCCAGCCGGAAGACATACTCAGTGTTGGGCTTCAGGCCTTCCACCGTGAACGAGGTCGTGGGCTCGAAGTTCTTCAGCACCTGGCATGGGTGAGGGGGGAAGAAAAAAATAAACCCAAACAACAGGCAGCAGAGGTGAGGCCTGCCCAGAGACAGCTGCCCTGCTCCCCTCACTCTGACACCGCAGGGAATGGCGGGGACGGGGAGCCCCTCAGCCCCAGCCCTGCCCCGCTTTGGACTCACCTCCTTGCTGTGGTCTCCTTCCTTGTAGAGGAGCTCATACTTCACTATGATCTCCTGGCGTGGGGGGCTCCACGACAGCACAATGCTCGTCTCGGTCTTGGCCTCTGCTCGGAAGTTCATCGGCTGCCCAGGAACTGGCACGGAGAGGGAGCCGACGGGGCAGAGCAGGCAAGATGAGAAACAGGAGAAACCACGTTAACTTGGCTAATTAGGAGGCTCTTGCCCTGTTTTCTTCAAAGCCTGTGTGGGAAGAGCACGTCAGCAGCAAAATGCCACACTGTAGCGTGGGCAGGTCCTGCCTCTAAAGCTGTGGAGTTACATCCCACTGCAGGACTCCAACGTGTCCAGAGCTGCTGGAGATGGAAGAATCCCAGTGGATCATACGCCTCTTTCTCAGAAGCACAGAATACAGCCCTTCCCATCAGCCCCAGTATTACAAGATTCTGGAATTAGGAAGCCCATGAGCAGCCCAGTGAAGACACAGGGTTTCCTCCCATACCCCACGCCAAAAATGTGCTGGGTGACAGCCCATGATAAAACACCTTGTGTTTGCAGCTCAGCACAAAAGGCTCGTTCCCCACTCATCTCTGACAAAGCAGTTCCTGAGTACTTCAGGGAGAGTTAAAGTGTCACCACTGCTTGGGCAGTTTCACATCTGTTAAAGATGTAAAACTGATTTAGAATCGTGGAATGGTTTGGGTTGGAAGAGACCATAAAGCTCATCCAGTTCCATGGGCAGGGACATCTCCCACTATCCCAGCTGCTCCAAGCCCTGTCCTACATGGCCTTGGACACTTCCAGGCAGCCACAGCTTCTCTGGGCACTGTGCCAGGGCCTCCCCACCCTCCCAGGAAACAATTCCTTCCCAAGATCGCATCTAAATCTCCAAATCTAACCAGCAGCTCTCCTTCCCACAGCCCAGGTCAGCAACACAGGCGCTCACCTCCTTGCTGCGTCTTAACCTGGATGGGGTCGGACAGGGGCCCGTCCCCCACGGAGGTGAAGGCCAGCACTCGCACGGTGTAGGTCTCGTCCTCGAGGAGGCTGCCCACGGTGGTCAGCAGGCTGTCGTCCACGTTGTGCTTCTGCCAGTTGCTGACGGGCTGGTCGGGCTCCATGGTGTAATAGACTCGGTACCCTCGGATCTGCCCGTTGGGCTCCACCGGTTCCTCCCACTGGATGATCATGGTGGTGCTGCTCAGCATGCGGCCCTGCACGTTGCGGGGGGCGCTGGCAGGAGCTTGTTCCCCAGTGCGGGTGACCACCGACTCACTGGGAGGCCCCTGCCCGATGCTGTTGACGGCGGAGACCCAGATCTCGTACTCGGAGTTGGGGCTGAGCCCCCCGATGCTGTAGCGTGTGGTGGTGATGTCCTCCTTGATCTGGTAGGGTCCATCCTGGCTCTTAGACTTGTACTCAATGACATAGTAGGACACGGGGTCTGGATTTCCAGAGTCCCAGGTGATGGTGATACTCGTTGCTGTTGTCTCTGTCACCACTGGCGTCCCAGGAGCCTTGGGAAGTGCTGAGAATCAGGAAGAACAGGCATTTAAAAAAAAACACAGATGCTGAAATGGTGCCTAATTGGTCTGGCTAGGGCTGCAGGAGCCGGGGGCACAGCACCAATCCCGGCAGCTCAGGAAAGTGCTGCTGGAATATGATGAACCTAGTTATCCACTCTATTATCCTCCTTAAACTGCTCCATCAAAGGCAAAGTGTTCAGCTAAACATCTGGAATCATCAGCACAGGCTTCAGCTGCACATCCGCCGGCTCCCGCGGCAGGGAGGGAGAGCAGATCCTCAGCAGCTCCTCCCCAACACGTGCTCACATCTCTCTGCTGAGCCTCCACGGGCAAGGAATGGCACAGGGTGGGCTCTGCTCTCCAGAACAAACCCCCAGAAATCCTGGGGGGCTCTCCCTCAAGCCACAGAGCTGTGTTAATCCACATCTCCCCTCTCCCTCAGCCAGGGAACACCCATGAGCCTGTGGGGGACTGCAAGCTGCTCAACATTTTAACTGCACCTGATACACGTTCTAACTTCACCTGTTCTCAAGCTTTATGTCCTCACTGCACACTTCAGAGCCTTTTCAACCTTCCTTTTCAACCTCTTCTTATCATGGAATCCCAGAATGTTTTGGGTGCCCACACACAGGAACAGAGCAGGGAACAGGATCCAAACAAAATTACAAAAGACAGAGGGTACTAGCAGGGCGAGATTCCCCACGTGAGGAGATGGGAGAGCTGGAAGCAGAAGCAATCTGCCCTACACAGCAGCTTTTCAGATTGAGAGGGTAAGACAGGGAAAAAAGGGAAGGAAGGAAATACTCAGGAAAATAAAGAGAACCTGAGTCCAGCCCCAGGCGTCCTTCTGCTGGCACGAGAGCCCCACTGGCTGTGCAGAAGCTCAGAACGGGTGTCATGCCAAGATTCTGTAGTCCCTACTCATTTCTCCTGTCAGACCTTCCTCAGACAGAACACTGATACAACAGGACTGTTTTTCTTTATCCCTTCCTTTCTCCGAAGTGCTTCTCCTCTCCCCCACCCATGGATCCTTTCCCACCCTGCCTCTCCCAGTTCCCTCATGGGCAACACCAGAACTTGGAGCAGACACCAGGTCACACAGAGCTCTACACTCACCCAACCTCAGGGGTTCCTGCTTGGGTTTAATACTCCCCTGCTGAGGACAGAATAGATTGAAGACGGCACCCATGCTCCTCTTGGGAATCACTAGCTGGAAGCTGGGCTTATTCCCCATCTTGCTGAGGCAGCAACGGCCACTAAGATGCTGGAACTAAGCTCTACTGCAAGGGTGCACATGCCAGAGATCCTCAGGGCCTTGGCTGAATCTCAGGCCTTGGAACAGGATGGCATGCAGGCTCCAAGCCATCCAAGGCTCCTTGCACAGTGCCCAGCCAGCCTCGTACGTCAGGACAGACAGAGCATGCGGGGATTTGAGGCAGTTTTCTTCACAACAACCAGCTCAGGTGTCCTAAAGCGAGGGAAGGTCTCCAGCCACCAGTTTCCCCTCCACTGTGGGTTTCCCTGTGTGTGGAATCCCTGAGGACACATGTACAGATCCCAGCACGGGGCACTCATGGTGCAAGGACAAGTCTGTCCTGCTGCTCGTGCTCCAGGTGTACACACAGGTAAGGACAGGGACTGACACTCCTGCAGCCAGGTGCCCACAACACAGCCTCGGTGTCCCTGGCCATGCACACACATCCCAGTCATGCACGAGCACCTGGACATGCAGGACTGTCCCTATCCATGCACACACAGCCCATTTGTGCAGGAGCACCTGGACATACAGAACTGTCCCTACCCATGCTCACACATCCCAGTCATGCATGAGCACCTGGACATGCAGGACTGTCCCTATCCATGCTCACACATCCCAGTCATGCACGAGCAACTGGACATACAGAACTGTCCCTATCCATGCTCACACATCCCAGTCATGCACGAGCAACTGGACATGCAGGACTGTCCCTATCCATGCTCACACATCCCAGTCATGCACGAGCAACTGGACATGCAGGACTGTCCCTATCCATGCACACACAGCCCACTCGTGCAGGAGCACCTGGACATGCAGGACGGTGTCCCCTGTGCAGGGCAGGCAGCCACAGGCTGTCCCCATGCAGATGCACGATGGCACAGGCACAAACCACGGGACATTCCCACTCTGGTGACACCATCGCTCCCATGCATGAGCGGGACACGTGCCCAGGCTCTCCACTCGTGCTCGGACCCTCAGCTCAGGCCCCCACGCCTGCCCGGCACGTGCCCACTCCCACACGTGCAGTCGGGACCCTGCTCCCACTCCCTTACATTTCACCGTGATCTGGGCAACGGCCTCTATGACTCCCAGGCTGGACATGGCCACGCAGGTGTAGTTGGCGGAGTCCTTGACGTCCGTGAGCTCCAGGACGTTCCTGCCCACGGGCATGTCATCCTCGGGCGTCAGGTCCTCCGCTCCCTGCATCCACTTCACGTAGGGCATGGGAGACCCCACGGCCACGCAGGTGATGTTGACGTTGCCCCCGGGCATGATTTCATGGCTGACAGGGAGGATGGAGAAGCGAGGGGCCACACGGCGAACTGTGGACGAGACGCACAGAGGTAACAAAAAAACAAAACGGAAAACCAAACCAAAACAAACGAACAAACAAAAAAAACAAAGAGGGAAAAAAAAACCATAACAGAAAAAAAGAAACAAAGGAAAGAAAAAGAAAGGAGAAAAAGAAAAAAGAGTAAAAGATAATTTAAATATAGATGGGGTTTGTCATCGTTTATTTTCTTCCTTCATTAAAAACAAAACAAAAACCAAAGAAATGAAAAAATAAAAAACCAAAAACCAAAAAAATAAACTCCAAATAAATTTGTACTTCACAAACAATATATAGAATATAGACATAAAAGCGATATTTCATAGCAACAGGGTTCCATTGATCAAGATTAGACCCATCACAGCACAGATAAATACACAAAAATTTATTAGCAATTTCTCATCTTTACTGGCAAGAGCTGGCATGGCGAGCGCCCAAACTTCTCCTCCATGGCCGCTGAGGCCCCCAGCTCCCCGCTCCACACCCCGGGAACCTGCTCCTCCCTCTCCCAGCGGGGTCTGAGTCCCAGGGCCCCTCCTCTGAGAGCAGCCCAGCCACCGGCACCCGGCGGGTCCAGGTGCCCCTGCAGAGAGGGACCCTCTCCCACCCACGGCTGCTGCACAGGTGGGGTGGGGGGCCAGGAGAAGGTTGGGATGGAGATGAAAACTTCTCAACGTTTTGCCTTGTTGGACCCAGAGAATTCAACAAAGAGAGAAGTATCACATCCCCAGATTCCAGATGCTCCACTTGAGAAGTGAAAGGCAAAAGGATAAACGAGGGAGGAGAGGGAGTCCCCGGAGTGGGACAGAATTTAGTTGGTGCTTGCGTGTGAGAAGCATCCAGGGGAACACAGCCCCCCTGGAGCGAGAGAGAGTGTGGAAAAGATGAGAAACTCTAATGAAATTTTTGTGGTTTTCGGGTATAGAAACCCTAACGAAGCCTCTTTAAGATCTGACACGGTTCCATCGATAGATGCAGCTCTCAGAGTCACAAACATCATGCAAAATAGGTAAAAAAGAGAGAGAGAGAAAGAAAGAAAGAGAGAGGAAAATGCAGAGAAATATAATTTCTGGGCCGCAGCAAATGCCCACATGGATACTGGATAGAAAGTGAGCGACAGAGAAAGGAAGGAAGACCAGGAGAAGGAGAACAAGAGGGGAAGGGAGAAAGAAGAGAGAGAGAGAGAGGGAGGGGAGGGGGAAACCCACTTTAATGCTGCATACTTTTTCTAGCTGATGTGACTCAATGTGGTGGCTCACATTGTCACATCTCAGCCCTGGCGGAATAATAAATAGAATAGAATTAATAAGAAAAACAAGGTAATGAAACTTTTAACGTTGAGAAAACAGTGACATGTTCTGTGCATCTCCTTAGCAGAGAGGTGGATGCAGCTTCCAGACCTTACACAGGAAGAACATGGACGCAAAGGGGAGGCTGTGGTTTCCTTGGCTCCATTTTCTGAGCTACCTGGGCTGGCTGGAGGGATGGTGGGTGTCCTTCCTTAGGTGGGAAAGTAGGGGAATGGACAAAGGAGAACGTGTGTGGGTCAGAGAGGGCCTAGGGAGTGTCTTATCCCACAAGAAAGACAAAAGGATATGGGACCCTGGGAAAATGCAGGAACTGCAGCAGCTGGAGGGGAGCAAGAGTGCAGGATTCCTCCAGCTTCAGGGACAGCCATGCAGGAACTGTCACAGGCAGGGTGGGTGAGGGGCCAGGAGGGTCTGGAGTGCTGGGGGGCTGACACCTCCCTGCTCCTGCTGTCTGTTCCCAGGTAACCTCTGCACAACCTCTCCAAAGCTTGGTGGCGTTGCCTCATGCCGAAGCAAAGCAAAGGACAGCAGAGCTGAGCCTGTCATTGTCCCTCCCAGTGCCTTCAGACATCCCCTGGAACTGTCTTGGGGCTTGCTAGTATTTATCTTCCAGCTTTGTGGATCTTCTCCAAGGAGAAGGGCAGTGCCAGGAGAGGTAGAGGCTGTTTGCTGTTTAGTGGGGCTTTGGCAAACAAAAGCCAACTGCAGCCCCTGCATCATCCTGCAAGGTGACAAGGGACACTGTCACAGCAAGGTCTGCTCTCCCCATCGGGCTGTCAGACCCTTTTCTGTGGGAACCAGTAGCCAGGAGCCAGCACTGGGAGGCAAGGAAGAGAAGACGTCCAGATTGGTGGCATTGGGAGCTCAGAGGTGGCAGAGGGCAATTCCTGCATGCATGGAGTCGCAGAGAGAACGGAGGGCATGCCCTCAGCTGGGAGAAGGATGGGGATGTGGAGGGAAGGGGTGCAAACTCACCTGGCCACTGACACTAGAAGATGATTTTCTACCTGCAGAAAGGTGTAGGGGGGTACCACGGTGTTTGTTCCACCTCAGGCACCAGCACTGGCTCAAAGGATCAGGCAACCTGCTCCTTGCTGCCTCTTGCCACCATGGAGAACACTCAGCCCTAGCCACAAGGGTACATCCCTGTTTCCTGCTCCATCCTGCTTCCCACTGCTTCCAGAAGTACCACACTTCAGAAAATGGAGCCAGGTGGAAACCACACCTGTCACAGTCTGAGACAAGATGGAGAGAACTCGGAAAGAAACAAGTGGGGTCAACATGCAGACAGATCTGGGGTGGGGATGACTCTTCTGAGGGGGGGCTGGTATGTGACCTTCTGGAGAGGGGAGGCAAGGTGGGAAAGGTGAGGAGGAATGGGGAGACACATCCGGACAAGATCCGGTCAGCAAACAGCATCAACAGCAACAAACAACGGCAGGTGGGATGCAAACACTGAGTTGTCATGGGAACAGAACAAGACAATTAATCCAAACCGAAGCTAATCGCAAAGAAATGAAACCCAACTGAAAGAGAAAGGGAAAAAAAACCCGAAGAAAATAAAATAAAAGAAAAAGAAAGAACAAACCAGAATTTAATAACTGAAAAGCATCATCTGATGTAGGGCGGAGTGCTGAGAATCGGAGTCTGAAGGGAACCGACTGTTCCTGGCTGTGGTTTTGGGCAGGGAAGGAGAAATCCACTCACAAAACACAAGCTCAGGGACTGAGCAGAGCACGTTCCCAAAAAACTGCAGAGCAGCCCTGCCCTCCTCCCAGGGGTGCAGGTCAGCCCTGGGGTCCCAGGGATCCTTACTTTGGGTTGCTCTAATGGCATTTGTCACCCTCCGAGGGTGACACCCAGCACCCAGCACCTCTGGATGCCAGCCCTCAGCACCGCCCATTCCACAAGGAGGGAGAGTTTGGATTAGGGCTGGTACAAGCCCAAAACAGGCAACAGCACTTCCTTGGTGCATCCTGGTTTAAAAAAAACTAGACTCTCCTGTGTGCACAGATAAACCAACATCCACACACTGATCTAAGATGGGAAAAGAACTCCAATTAAACACTGGGGACCTCAGAGTCCCCTGGATACAGCCCTGTGACGGCTCAGGGCCATGACAACCACAACAGGCACAGGGTTCATCTCTGGCTACCCAGAGCCATCAGGCTGCTGTTTATTTTAATTGCTACAAC
Source organism: Tichodroma muraria (assembly GCA_013390105.1). Classification (NCBI taxonomy): domain Eukaryota; kingdom Metazoa; phylum Chordata; class Aves; order Passeriformes; family Sittidae; genus Tichodroma; species Tichodroma muraria. The sequence continues at coordinate 378,650 of WAAG01070995.1, read as the reverse complement.
ATTTGCATTTGGCTGGAGACAGGGAATTTGTCAAGCTGAGAATCTCTGGGTCAGCCTTTAGGTCAAGGCCCAGGAGGAGGAGAGCCGTGGTGGAAAGGAAGCTGGAGATGGAATCAACACAAATTTCAGCTCTGGGTCCAGATCCACAGCAGCTGAAGGAGGGAATTTTACAAGAAAAAAATTGGGTGAAGAGATTCCTTCCATTTTGCTATCCAACACTTTCAAAGGATCGGGAAGAACAGAACTGCCCTCTCTGGAAAGGAAACATTGGGATGGGGCAGTCAGGGCTCTGCTTTATAGACACTTGTCTAATAACACTTTTCCCAGGTTCTGGTACAAGAAGGACCTTCCCTGAGTTCCAGGGGTGTTTGGTTTCCTGGATAGCTTTGCCAGACCCCGCATGCGTACACGGATGTGCATGCTCCATGTGCAACAGCTCCCGACAGACACACACAAGCAGGCACACACAAACAGACATTATCCACGGCCAAAAAACTCTCAGGAGCTTTTTTTTTCAAACAAGGATACAGTTTGTTATGGATAGAACCAGATTCCAGGACTGGAGCTGGATGTTTGGGATGCAATTAAATTATTTCAATGCAGAGAAGCCATTTCAGAGGCACAGGAAAATTTCTCAAGTGGTTAGTTATGAGTCTGTTTAATTGTTGGGTCAGCAACATTTCACACTGCAAATCTGCACCCCAATCTTGCTCTTTTTTAGAAACAGAACAGATCCATAACTTTTCACACCCTTGGGAAGCCAATTGGTTTTGTTGCTGCTCACGGAGACAGAGGTTGACCCAGTTTGTGTTCTGTGAGTGGCATTTTGGGCTTTTTTGGTCTCAATCAGCACGACTCAGGTTCCCCACCACCACTCGGGGTCCACAAGGTGAGAGGTTTTAATTTTGCAAGATTTACAGACCTGATTGGAAGAGACACTGGGAGATCCAGGGTTGACTTTTGCAACACCAGAATCCATCCTTAAAATATGTTCCCATGATGCTGCTAATGAGAGAAACCTGAGGACCAACCAGTTTGTGCTGAGGAACCCCACCAGCTGCTCTTTTAAAGCCCCTTCCAGACTCCCTCAGAGAGAAAAAATGTTGGAGGAGGAGCGAGGTGGGGAAAGGAGAATGTCCTGGACAAGAACCTGTCACTTCAAACCCCGATTCACATTAAACCAACTCAAAGAGAAACGCATCTTATACCTTAAAGAAGAAATTAATTGAAAAAGGAAACAAAAGAAAGTGAAGTGACTGGTTGAAAGCACCAAACAAAACCAAATGGTATTAAACATTTTGACACTCAGCAAGCTGCTGCTCCAAATGAGGTGAGAAGGCGGACATTATTGGCCATTTTGGGGAGACAGGAGTCATTCCGTCTTGCTCCAAAATGAGGAGGGGTAGGGGAAAGGGTGCCAAAATAATGTGCAGCCTCTACATTATTAGTGAAGCTTAGATTACACCTGTCCTCCCCTCCCAAATGTGGTCTGGCCCTGCCCTGCGTGTCCGTGCAGCCGCCTCTGCCTCCTCCCTGTCCCGTTCCAATTCCAGGCTCATTCCTGGGGCGAGACCTTGTTGGGGTTTGGATTTCCGACCTCCGCCCCTCCACAGGACGAGAAGCTTCCCTCCTCCTGCCCATCTCCTTCCTCATTTCCATCACGGAAAATAAAATAAATACGTAAATAGGTAGATAAATAAAGAATGAGACCAAGGCTTGGATTTGGTCTGGAGGAAATCCATTACCTTCCCAATAATTGTACTTTTCACTTAAAAAACCACATCAGCTGAGCGACAGGCTGGCTGAACATCTCCGGTCTTTTGCAATTTTTTTTTTTTCTGTTGTTTTTTACAGGATTGAACAGAAAATAATCAGAATCCAATTGTTTTTCAAGCAGCTCTGTAATTTTAAACACAGACTTGACTGTTTTAGTTTTTGTTATTTTAATTTGACAAGGTGTAATCTAATTTTTTCCCCTAAAACAAAGAGAACAGCGATGCAAAAGGTGTAAGAGACACAGGCAGGCAGAGATTTCGAGATCAGTACAGCACAGTGTTCCTGCAAAGTGCCCTCTATAGAGAGATAGTCATGTATATACATAGATATATACACAGTTTGGATTTTTTTTTGGTAGTTTTTTTTTTGGGGGGGGTGGCTTTTTGTATCCATTTCCATTTCCTGATACCCTTGAGAAATCCTTCTGCAGAAACACAGTGAAATTTTTGTTTGCTTTGTTTGGTTTGGAACTAGAATTTCAGAGCTGAGGACACCCCAAACATGGACAGGGCGCTCCCCCACCCACAGAAGTGCTAAAATAACCCTTAAAAATCATCCCAGAACTCACCATCCCTCAATTTTAGCACCTGGAAACTGGGCACTGCAGAGGCAGCTGTACAACCCAGTGATGGTTCTGCCTCCCTCCTTCTCCATTAAAGAATTTGTCAGTCTAGTCTAAAAAGGTATTAGAATTCCTACAGTTTAAAATACCAATGACTGTTTTGACCTTGTGGCTATTTGTTAAAACTCTAGTGCATGTGGAATTATTTCCTTCAACCTCTAAATGGGATTGAAAGGGAAAAGCTCAGCAATGGCTCCACCTGGAACCAACCAGCAGCTCTGGTCTGATGGTCAAATTACTCATGTGCCAAACTTAACCCAGGCTACAGGCTAAATTATTGCTTAAATTAGTCACATTTTAATCTATTTTGAAGCTTTATTTCCTGAGGTGCTCGGCACATTCTCCCTGCCCTTTCTGTGGGTTTTATTTTAATTGATTTCCACTAGTTCAGCTCTTACATGTTTTGTCCTGGCCTGGTTTCATCTTTGGTCTCTCAATGAGCTGAGGTTTTCCAGAGAGCCTTGGGAGTTCCTGGGAATGTTCTTAGCAGGACCTGGGCTGCAGAACCTGGCTTGGGGTGGCATCAGCTTGTGCTGAAGGTGACAAGCAGCAAAGGCAGGCCCTGAGCAGGCACTGGGCTGCTTTAAATGCCTGCTGAGCCATTTACAGCTCCCTGGGCTGGAAAAGAGCAGAGCCACGAGAAGCTGGAGCAGAGAGCAGGAAGGATTATCCCTGCAACATCCCAACTGCTGCCTTTTGTACCTCCCGACAGGGCCCCACTGTGTGAAAAAGGGGAAAATTCTTAATTCTGCTAATTTCAACCACGCCAACGTGTCCTGTCGCAGCAGCAGCAGCCCTGCACGCTCGGGGATCTGAGGCACAGCCCACACGGCCATCATCCCTCCCTCTGGGACACGGAGGAGCGCAGGGACACAGGGACACGAGTCCTTACACACAGGCCCCCACCCCAGCCAGCAGCTGGATTTTGGGATCAAAGCAGAGCAATCCAGGTGGCTGCCTGCAGCTTCCCAAATTAAGAGGAGAGCTGCAAAGTGCTTCATTTCCAGGGGGAAAAGCAGCTCTGGCCACAGGTCCTGGCTGAGGGCCCCAGGTTGTGGCTGAGGGGACACGTGCCCTTGCTGGGATAATGGCTGAGCTCCCCACGTGGTCCCTGTTTACAGACGAAAACACCAGAGTGCTTTGGGCTGGAAGGGACTTAAAGCCCATCCAGGGCCACCCTTGCCATGGCAGGGACACCTTCCACTGGCCCAGGGTGCTCCAAGCCCCGTCCAGCCTGGCCCTGGACGCTGCCAGGGATGGGGAAGCCTCTTAAACACCACCATGGGCAGACAGCTCTTGATTTGCAGGATTTTGGATCCATCCTTTCCTGCAATTCACTATGGGCCACAAGTTTGATGGCATTTCTGTCCCTAGGGGTACAGAGAAGCATCCAAGGAGACTTTTGAAAGCCAGGTGAGCTGTATGGCTCCCATAAAAACCAGGATTCCCACCAAGGTGCTAACTTTCCCCTGGAACTGCATCCCTCTTTTCATCAACCACAGGCGGACGGGTGGCTCAGCCCAAACTGCCACACACCTGGGCTGGTGGCAAAGGTCACCTCACCTGCTTCTGACCTGATTTTGTGGTCTCCAGAAAGATGCTTCTGCCTCTGACCTTGGGCATCCCCTGTTAGCACTCTGTTATTTTGGACCATGGCATGATCTGACCTGTAATAACACACGAGGCAAGCCCTTCACCAATAATTTCAAGATCAAGCTCATGGTTTGGGTTGGAAGGACCTTAAAGCCCATCCTGCTCTCACAGGACACCTTCCACTAGACCAGGTTGCTCAGAGACCGTAACTTTAGCAAACCACACAACCTCTTCTAGCCAGGTACCAAGTCTCTATTTCCTCACCCAGTGCCATTCCAGCCTATCATGACTACATCCCATTTAGCTTTAGTTTATTGTTGATATCATTATCATTACTATTATTTTTATTGGCTCTTAAGGAAGAATTTAATCTTCAAGCCTTCTCAGATCACAAGAGATTCTTAGCAGCAGCAGTGCAGTTTGGCCATGTTAGAAATACTTTATAAAAGAGAAAATAAACAAATAAAAAGAATGGTGTGTAAATCCCTTTTTAATTGCACCTAAATCCTGAAACTCAAACTCCTAGTCATGAAGGAAAATCCTGTAATTAGGAGTGATTATTACCTTTTAGTCCTAGGCAGGAGGGAGGGGGATGGGAAAACCTCATTTCAAATGCTATTCCTTTTTTTTTTAAATAGAAAAAGTGCTTTTTCTTTTTCTTTTTTTTTTTTTCCCCTCCTTTATAAAGAGCCTTGGGACTGGGGGATGTTTTTTGGGTATTGTTGGCATCCAAGTCAGAAGAGCCACAGCTGGTCTCTTCCCAGGGAATTACCAAGAGTGCAGCATTTGGGAGTGGTACCCTGGTGCCTACGGGGAGGGGGGAGACTTGGAAGGGGAGGGGAGAATACCAGCACTGAGGGTCCGAGCACTGAAATCTCAGCATTTTAAGAAAAAAGAGAAGGACAGACAGAGAGAAAAAGAGAGAGAGAGAAAGAGAGAGACAGATACTGTGTCAATACTGCACTGGATTTCTCAAAAATCACACAGCTTTAATACCTGTGCCCTAGGAAAGCCACTCCTTTGGTAGCTGATTGAGAGGTGAGGACTGAGGGCAGGGGGAAAGGCATACCCAGGGAAAGGGCTGGCATTCGGTTCTGCACAGGGAAAGCACCAAGCACCACTGGTACCACTGACACACCGCAAACGCCCTGTTCACTCTCCCATGTGCCTCACCCGCTCGGGACGCACACATGGGAGGCAACAGGAGCTTCTTGGGGATGAACAGGGAGATGAGAAGAGGGAAAAGAGGCATTTTCAGCTTCAATGTCACTGGCCAGATTGCTGGTTGCTGTTTGCAATAGCTGCAGCTGCCAGATGTGCCCCAGCACGGCTGCAGTGCCTGCACAGCTGCATTCTCCTCCCACGCTCCTTCAGGAAGAAGACTCTGCCTCGGCTGTGCCTGGCTGGCTTTGGAGGCGCCTGCACCGGCAGCAGTGGGCAAATCCCAGGGAAGGGAGCGGGGCGGGGGGGAGGCAGAGCCAGGAGGCAGCTGCCTGGCTGCCCGTCCCTCCCAGCACTCCCAGGACGAGGGGTCACCTCCTCCACGGGATTCTGCCAGGCTCTGCCTGGAGCTGGGGCACTGCCCGGCCACGGGCTCTCCCTGTACTCATGGGTGCTCCAGGAGAGAACAGTGTGGGAGTTGGGAGCAGCAGGGAGCTCTGTGTCAGGGCCACGCTGGGCTGACAGCCCCTGCTCCTGCTGTCACTGGAGGGAACTGGGCAGTGACCAGTGAGCCAGCTCCCATGGCTGGGGCAGCCCCGGAGCAGGGCCAGGGCTTTTCTTTGTGTGCGGGAGGCGGAACAAGAGCCACACCTCAAGAAATAAATAAGCAATAACGTGACCCAGGGTCTGCTCTAACTCTTGGAATGACCCCCTGGGTTCTCACCATCTTTTCCACTTCCCAGATCCCTCCCTCCCCCAAAACAAAGGTTTGTCCCAAATAGCAGGGCTTCCATGGACAGGCGTTAGAGCTGTGTGACTCCTTTCCTCCTGGAGGGATTGAGGAGTTCAGTTACCACCGGGTGGGCAGGAACACTGGCTTCTCACAATGCGTTTGGAATAAACTACAGCACAGCATAACCAATCAAAACAGAAACAGGAAATCAAGAGAAAGCAAAAAACCCAACAGAACCAAAAATTTGGAAAGTAAGAGTAAATCCACTTCAAAAAAACCAGAATTGTATAACAAAAAGAAACTATACATATTTATATATCAAAAAAATAATTCAGAATTAATTTAAAAAGTGGCATGCAAAGAAGATTGTTACATTCTCCTATCATGCATCAGGCCCAATGTCCAAACGGCAAGGTAACCATGACGACAAAAAAGTGCAAGAACTCAGCAACATTACCAAAGGATGCATAGAGAGGCCCACAATGCAACTCAACTCATCTCCGTGAGACCCGGGAATGCGCGGGTCTCGCTCATCTTAGAGATTTCTTGCTTTTTCTCTTTTCATTTTTAAATTTTTTTTTTCATTTTTTTTTCTCTTACGAATGTAAAAATGTGGGTAAAGAAAGTAAAAAAGAAAAAAACCACACCAACCTTCTCGTAGCTCTGAGGGATGTTAAGGGGGTTTGATGCGGAACACAATGACATGAGGAGAAGAGAAAAATAGGGGAAACACAGAGAGAGTAAAAAAAGGCCTTCTCAAGGCTGTCAGCTGCAAATTGATTGATTTTTTTTTTCTCTTAACCAAAATAAAAAGAAAGGAAAAAAAATGAAGATAGTAACGACCCTCTTTCCTGCCTTCCTAACGCTCCCCCTCCCATCCCTTTAAGCCCAACCAAGCTCCGCAGGGAGGCCAGGCTGGGAGCAATCCTAGCTCAGAGTCAGCCCCCGCAGGGGTGCTGAGCCCAGGCAGGATTCTCCCTCGCTGCAGTCCTTCTGCTCCTCGGAGAAGGGGAGCGGAGGCGCCCGGGCAGAGCAGCCCCGGCGGAGCAGCCCCGGGCGGGCCCCGCTCCCCGCGCTCCCCCCAGCCCCACACCCAGCCCTGCTCGCTCTGACTCCACCATGGGACTGAATAAGGAAAAAAGAAATAATTAGAAGAAGGAAAAGAAAAGCAAAACCAAACCAAACCATTTCCTTGCAATGTTCAAACTTACAACTCCTATCCCAGGTGGTCTATAGAGACAAGCATGTTATGGGAGAAACAAGTCAATTGGAAACACAAGAGTGCTCGAGACTCTCTTAAAACAAAAAACGGGAAGAAAAATGTGCATGAACTCTCCCTCCCACCAAAGCAAATCCATTTCAGAAATTTGTTACCTTTCCACGATATTAACACACAAGAAACAAGGAATTAAACAGCATGAAAAACACCCAAACCACAGGCCGAGCCGGCACACGCTGTTTTCTGCACTCTCTCGGCAGGTGAGTGCTGGTTTGCAGGCAGCCCCAGGTACACACGGGCTAACTGGGCTAGGAACAGGGCTATCACCTGGAGCCCTCTCATCCAGGTGTGGAGACAACACCGTGTTACAACCTTTGTCTCCTGGGTAGTTTCCGAGTGGCCAGAAAAGTAGAGGAAATTTATAAACAAAACAATAATGAAAAATCCCCACACTTTTCCTGTTTTTTTTT
>WAAG01070995.1:302580-370578 GCA_013390105.1 Tichodroma muraria | reverse complement strand
TTTTTTTTTTTTTTAAATCGAGAAGGACCAGCCCTGCTCTCTCATTACCAAAAGGTTTTTTTGCTGTGGAAAGATGTTAAATCAAAGCTACACACAAAATATTACAGGTCAGAGAGATTAAAATGAGAGAAAGTGGAGAGGCTGTTGGCCCACGGGGTGGGAGAACATCGAGGGGGCATCGAGCAGAAGCCAGTCCCCTGTCATCTGTTCCCCTGCTGCGGGGCGAAGGGGCTGCCACTGAGGCAGGGGTGGCTGCTGGTGCCCCCAGCTCTGTGCCCAAGGAACCAGGGACAAACTACTGCTGGCAGAGGGAAAAGCAGCTGGGACTGAGGGGAGTAGCGACAATGCACCCTCCTGCTGCAGTCTGGGGGCATCCAGGGACACCGTGGAGTGGGCTCAGAGGGTCCTCCCCTCCTCTCACACCCTCAGCAAAAGGACTGAAACCACCCGCTTCCAGAGAGCAGGGCGGGGACTCTCCCTGTCTGGGAGAGATCCTCCTGTTTTGACAGGGAGGATTCCTGTAACAGGGATCCTCCTATTCTGGGAGAAAGGGGAATTCTGGTCCCTCTGCAGCCGGAGGGATTGGCTCCCTGCGCGCTGACCCTGGCAGGTTTTGGGGCGCGCTCTCTCGGCCGTGCCCGGCCGCGCCCTGCGGCCGNGGGCAGGCTGAGCGCCGTGAGCCGCTGTGCTCCCTACCTCTCACGTAAAGGTTAGCGGGGGACGAGTAGCGCACCCCGGCGCTGTTGCTGGCCACGCACTCGTACTTGCCCTGGTCCGTCTCCTCGCTGCTCTCGATCTGCAGCCCACCTGCGAGGGGAGAAGAGACGGCAGCACAGACACATCGTCACCGCTCTGCTGGCTGTGCAGGCAGGGCAGCAGCCCCCGCGTTCGCCCTGCGCTCCCCCGCTCGGCACAGCGGGCGGGAGCTCGGAGCCTCTGCGGGCCCGCTCCCGGCGCAGGGCTGCGGCGGCACGCGGACCCAACACGACGGCAAGATTTAATCCCCGCTCTGTAGTCAGTGTTGCTCTTTGTCCTGAACTCATCAGCAAAAGCACCAAGTTTTGTGGCTTCTGCAATGCAGGCGTTCTGCACCAGAACTCCCGAAATCAGCCTCAATAATCCATATTACTGTGATCCCCAGAAATCCATCAGCAGGCAGTTGACTTTCCCTTGCTCAATTTGAAGCAGTGACCATAAAAGTGAAAGGCTTTGTCACCCACTGCCTGGGGAATTTCTATCACTGCTGCCTTTGTTTTGTGCCCAATACCTGCTCCTCAGGAAACCTACGGGAGATAAGAGCCCCTGCGAAAAGCACCTTACTGATAGTAAATATTCCTCAGGGAAAACCCTGTAAATACTGCATTGGAACTTCAAAATCGCCCGCATGGTTTACATCATCTGGGCCAAAAGGATTAAGGTTTTTCTTAAACTTGTATATTATTGCAGGCTACAAGAATATACCCAGAGCCCAAACTAAATATTCCTGTCAGCAAATATGCAGAGAGATGCAGCATGGAACTACATGGGAGAAAATTGCCTCATTTACCTCAGAAGGCTTCATCCCTGCAAAACTCCAGTTAAAATACATACTACATAAATAATTCAACAGGCTCTCAAATGTTTTATGTATTAGGAGTACATGATTATACTACAGATATGGACAGAGCTCACATGTGGTAAGATTCTTAACTCCCATCTCTGGAAAAAAACCCCACCTAAATATGAAAACCAAACAATTCCAGCTCAGTGTAATAGTATTGATAAAATCTTAAGTGAGAGGAGTGCGAATGAGATCACTGTTGGTTGCAGATACAGCCTTTTCAGGAAGGAAAAAGCAGTGTGTTCACAGAGGAGGACACAGAGCTCACGTTCCTCTGCGTGTGCGTGGGTGGCAACGATGCTGCTGGGGGGACGTGGGGCTGGGAGAGGCTCTGGGACAGGCTGGGGTGGGAGTGCAATTCCCCACAGCATCCCCTGTGCCTGGGAGCTCCCAAAGGCAGAACAGAGGGAATTAAACCCCCAAAACCCCTCACCCAGGCCAGCAAACCTAACAAAATCCATTCCAAAAGAATCTGCGGGTATTTCAGCACTTCAGGAGTTAAAATCCAAACTGGCTGGAGCTTCCCACTCAGCACCCAGCTGAGCATATTTCATATGGAATTACAGCTCTAGCTCTGCTGTTGGAGAGCTCCACTTGGGTGGAAAGCTGGCTGGTGAGTTTTCCCAGAAATTTCTCTTAATTTGGACAAATCTGTGGGTAGTTTCCATTGGTTCCAGATATATTTTCTGTGCTGCTCATGAGCATCACTGGTCTGAGAGTACCCAGGGGAGATGCAGCCTCACTCCAGAGCAGGAAGGGAACCAAGGGCTGCAGCTTTCCCTGGGGAATAGGGACTCATCCTTCCCTCCCTGCCCACTCCTCACCCCTGCCGGTCAAGGCAATGGCAGAAATGGGGCTGCAGAAAGGGTGAGGAGAGTTCAGCACTTGTCAGGAGGCAACAGAGATGATGTGTGAAAACGTAAATCTCACCTACAGCACCTCCTGTTGCTTTTACCAGCAGAGAATTACGGAATTTTAAATGTGCCAGTGGAGATAAAACCAAAGCAGGGTCTTCCAAGGGGTGCACACCCAATTCCTCCTGCCTCTCAGCTTGAGGTCAATTTTTGACTCCATTAAAGAGACAGTGCAGAAGCTACTTACCATGGATCTTTCCCAGAGAAACCTAGGGGTAAGAGAGTGGGGAGGAAGCGGAAAGAGGCTCTGGAGCCAAACGAATGAGTACACTGAGATGGTAAGTGCTGAAGATCTGCCTGAGCAAAGGACTGGAAATCTCTCATCACCATCAGCAGCTCGGGAGCACTTTGCACCAATCAAGAGAAAGTCCTAAGTATTTACCAAGCTTTGATAGCATTTAATGCTCGAGATAAACTTCAGTCCTTCATAGTCCTGGAGAGATTAGCTCTTAAAACTCTGCCATAAATCTGAGGCAGCACAGCCGGAGACGTTATTAGAATAACAGTATCAGTATTACCAAGTGCACCCAGCAAACAAAAAAGGACATTATAACCATAGATAAAATAAAGACAAGTATAAAAAAAAGAAATATCCAGAGGTGAAGCAGGACAAGAAAACATAACAACAACACAAATCTGTATTGAGCACAGGACAATGAAACGGGATCTGTGTGGAGAGAAGTGTTTGGAGAGTGGGTGAGTGAGTGAGCTGGGGGTGTCTTACCTCGGATCGGTGTACCTTCTGCAAAGAAAACAAAGAAAATGAGTGAAATGACTGCAAAACCCCAAACACCTGCACTGCCCGTGGGAAAAGGACCTGAGTCAAGGAAGACAGTTCCCAGCAGGAAACTTCTTGGCCTATCTCATTTTAAATTACAGGACACTGAAGAGGCTTGGGGTACTTTAGGTGGGGTGTCCTTTTAAGCAGCCCAATCCAGCTGGCTGTCTGCAGAGCCTCCGTGGCTCTTGGCTTCAAAAGGCTTGAGACTGGCTCCATTTTGTTGTAGGAATGTAAAGAAACCCCTCAGGCTCTCAGCTAACATCACTGTGTGCTGCTCACTGAAGACATGATGGCCCTGCATTTACCTTCACCGCTCCTGGGGACAGGGCTGGCATCAGGGCTGTGCTAGCCCCGGCAGGGACAGGGACACGTGGGCGCCTCGCACCACGTGAAGCTGCAGGTTTGATCCCACCTTGGCTAGCAAATCCCCAGCTCCAAACTTTAGCTCTTGGCACAGATGTGTGAGGAGCTCAGTGCATGTCCTGCTCAGGACCTCTGGCCACCCCCAGGGCTCTGCACAGGGACTGAGGCAGATCTGGGCACTAGGAGGTGGCAGGGCTCGCTGCTGCCTCCTGCAGTGGCTCCGCAGCCGCCCTGAGGCCAGCGGGAGGGGCTGTGTGGAGAGAAGAGCCCTGCTACACTTGCCTGCTGGCTCGGGTTATTTTATTCCAGCCCCTCCTGTTGTCTCCCAGTGCCCAGCCTGGGGCAGGGCTCCCAGGTGGGAGGGAGTGACAGTCAGGGGTAAAGCCCCTGTCCCCCGTCTGAGCTCCTGGGGTTGCAACCAAACCATCTTCCTTTGAAAACACGGCAGGTCCTTTTGCTCACAGTGGCATTCAAAACTTATCAAAGAAGGGGGTTTAGTTGGTGGGGTTTTACCCCAATCCTGAGAACAGGGCAGATCCCGCAGTGTTGCCTCTCCCTAGGGAGAGATGCACGAGCTCCTCTGCAATGGTGACGCTGCTGCCACTGCAGCACTCCCAGCCAGGGCTGTAGAGCACATTAAACAACAAATATCAGCCTCTCACCTTCTCCTCTCCCCCAGGGAGGAACAGCAGACTTATGATCCTGCTTTACACACGGGGAAACTGAGGTAGAGGTGAAGCAACTTGCCCAAGGTCATGGAGGGAAGACTGTGGCAGAGGCGAGAACAGGAGTCAAAGCCTCCTTCATGCCAATCTTCTGCCTTAATCACCAAAAGCCCCTTCCCTCCTTATCCTTCAGCCCTGCTCATCCTTCTGCTGCGGTTCAATCCTCCATTCTCAGGATAGAAGGTAAAAATACAGAGATACTAATTAGAGTTCACCTTTATTTTTCAAAGGAGCTAAGGGAACAGAGGCATTATAGTGTTAGGGACTCTAGTTAGACTCAGCTTCTGGTCATGAGGTTAGGTCATTAGCTGGAGAAAAGTTAGCATCTAGTTAGGGTTAGGAACTAGCTAAGGTTAATGAAGCAGGTTGTTAGCTCTCAGGACAAAGGTTGGAGAGACAGCGCTTGGAAGAGGTGGGGGAGCGTGGACTTGGGCAGATCCCCACCCAGGAGGTGGCAGGAAGGTTTAAAAAGCAAGAGAGAGAGAGAGAAAGCAGCAAAAGGTTATAGATCAATTCAGTGGAAATAAAAACAGCCTCTGATACATCCTTCTGTCTCAAAATTGGAGTGAAAATCTGCCATCTGTGGCACCAATATGGAACAAGGCTAATGGGAGGAGGGTAGAGGAGGGGAAGAGATCCCAACATCACCCATGGCTCAAAAGCTTCTCTGGCCTTGGCTAAGCCTGGCAGTTTCCTGCAGAAGTTCACTCTAATTGACAGCAGAAACATGCTGGAAGTTGGAGCTGTGCAAGCCCAGACACAACATCAGTGTTACCTCTTGTGTCACGGCAGGTCTGTCACTCCCTGCCCCTCTGAGCACCAGCACTGCCCCTGGAAAGGGGCTGCCAGCAGCTCTGGGGACAGCCTGGCCTGGGGACAGGGCTCTGGGGGAGCAGGCAGTGCCACCCCGGGCTCCCCAGCTCTCAGTCTGGCACACGGGGAGGGGCAGGACAGCTTTGGGATGATGCCCCACACCAGAATTTGAGTCAAATGAGCTCGAGCAGCACTTTGGGTGGGGGCACAGACACAGATGGGAGATTTTCACTGCTGGAGTTTCACATCTAACCAACTCCATGTTCAACACAGGGGCAGCAGGAGGGGGCTGGAAGAGGATATCCACTCGATTAATTGTTCTGAGGAACTCTGACAGGTCCTGGAGGGTTTGATATGGGGTCATGGGGGTGCAGGGGAGGCACCTGCAGTCAATACCTGGCTTGCCTGGCACCCTGTACAGGGCACAAGCACGTGCACGAGGCTGCCAGGGCCTAGGGCACAGGGAGGGCAGCAGCTTTGCAGGAGGACTGCAGGAGGAAGAGCTCACACTGCATGCTGACTTTTGGAGTGAAAAGCTGGTTTTGAGATGCTACGTGCAGACTTTTCACACTGCCTTGCACAGCCTCCCTGGATCTCCAGATCTGCCTATTTAGGGCAAATTTTGAGGCTGCATGAGCCCAGATGGCCAGCCTGGGGTTTAGCAGCAGAGGCAAAAGGCAGCTTAAAGGCCTTGCCTCTGGATTAGAAAGGCCCAAGATGGTGCCAGGCAGAATTCCCTGTGCAGGTGTCCCCCTCTGTCACTGAGCATGGGGTCTGCTCTCCCACCATCCCTTCCCCTGGTTTCCCGCACGCCGAGCTGCTCACGGATTCCGTGAGCCCCAGAGGAGAGGAGGACAGTCACCATTGCCATGGCAATGGCAGAAAACGCATCCCCACCTTCTGCCAGGCCACGTGTGGGAACATGTGTGTGCTGAGCTGCTCTCCCGAGGGCTGCAGCAGCTTTCTGCTCCAGACAAGCAGGCAGCCACCGGGGCCTCTGCAGCCCTGCAACGCTGGATCCTGGCTGGCAGCTGCAGCCCCGACACCCCGGAGCAGAGGGGGACACGGGGAGCAGAGGGGGACACGGGGGGACATGGGGAACAGAGGGGAACTCAGGGGAACACAACACAGGGGCCTTGGCCCTGCAGGGGTGGGGATGGGAGCTCGGGGCAGGTCCTGCCTTCCCGGGGCTACAGGGCTCTCTTCCCTTCCTCAACCCTTCCCCTCAGCCACCGCCTGTGATTTACAGCTTCAGTTTGGAAATGCTGCACCCCCAATTCTCCCTTCTCAAAATGCCAATAATCCCGTTAGATGTGAAACTCCAAGACCTCCTGCAGGTGTGAACACAATTATCACAGTTCCAGGGTACAAGCTATTGTGGAATTGGGGAATTCCAGGACAACTGTTGCTAAGATACAAAAAAAAAAAATCTATCCAATGTTAGGAGGTTCATATTTAGCTGTTATCTCTTTATACAGATAAATTAATTAGAATTATTATTACTATTCTTTTTTTTTGTAGCCTGCAATACCCCTGCAGAAATTAATTTAGAGGGCAGAACGTCCCTACTGAAAGAGTTAGTAGAAGAAATGCAGAGCATGCCTCTCAAGAAGCTGTTACAAAGGAATTAGTTTAAAGGGCAAGGGTTACAAATCTGCACATTAGCAGGTTTGGGGTTTTTTGGTTTGATTTTAAATTTTTTTTAATTGAACAAACTTACCAAAGGTCTCTGAATGTTAAATAAAAAGTGAAAAAAAAAAAAAAGAAAGAAAAGCTTGTTATAGCCAGTTATTTAGAAAACAGAAGACATACACAAGACACAAAAGGTTTTAGTGTTTGAGTGCTGAGGAAGGTGACTGCAGGCTGCCTCCCGTGTCCCCCCTAGATGGCAGCTGAGCAGAGGACATTGGCTTTGCCTTCTGCTGTAAATGTCCCAAGATAAGAAGAAATATCCATTTTCCAAGGCCACTTAAACTCTTGTCCAACCTGGATCTCTAAGGCTGAGATGTTCATGATGTCTACAGAAGCAGGAGCCCAGACAAAGCTTCTTCCCGTTCTCCTCTGACTGACAACTGAGCTTTGCACTCAGCCCGAACCCCCAAGCATTAAAAGATTTCCAACTGCTTGGAAATTTTATCTGGAGATGAAAAGGGGAAGCAAAAACATTTGACAGAGAAAACCCACTGTGGTTAATGATGTATCACCCGGGCCTTGATTAGAGTGAAGACCCACATTCCAAATGGGTTCCAAATGGATGGGAGTATAATGACCATGGTCTTGGAGGCCTGTTTGCATTGCCAGCCAAACATTCAGATTTAACACAAATGAGAACCAATTCTGGGCCCGGAACCCGATCTCACAGAGCTCCTTGTCTGACATTTCACTTGTTCCTTTTAATGAGCTCATCTGCGTATTTGCCACTAACTCATATATTGATACAAATTCAGCTCTTAACACCCCCTGTTCTCCAGAGCACGGCCCTTATCCTGATGGCTGCATCTCCAGGGGAGTCTGGGTGTCTGTCCTGTGCTGCTGCTCCCTCAACCTGTCCCAGGCTCCATCAGGGAGCCACACACAGCTCAGTCCTCAGAGGGCACAGTCACAGAATCCCAGACTGGTTTGGGGTGGAAGTGACCTTAAAACTCATCCAGCTCCATTCCCTGCCATGGCAGGGACACCTCCCACCGTCCCAGGCTGCTCCAAGCCCCGTCCAGCCTGGCCTTGGGCACTTCAGGGATCCAGGGGCAGCCCCAGCTGCTCTGGGCACCCTGTGCCAGGGCCTGTCCACCCTCCCAGGGAGAGTTTCTTCCTAAATCTTCCTGAGCCTGTTAGCACAAGGTGCAGTTGTGATCCAGCTGCAGAGCTCCCCATCCCAAGGGTCTGTCAAGCCTGCTCCAGCTGTGGGTCACTGGGCACCCCGAGGATCTCGGCCGGAGATCCACAGGCCGAGCTCTTTGCAGGCCTCTCTTGCTCTTCCACAAGGCTTTCTTTGCAGAACATGCAAGGTTTAGAAGGCCATGAAAGCAATGAAACTGGAGAACTGGGGAATCCTGACTGTCCAAGGATCTGCACTCCCTGACATACAGGCAACAGGTTTGTGCCCTGAAGACTACAGGGATGCTTCAGGGTTTCACCAGTTTGCTAATTTAAAGCAGCTATAAATGAGATTAAATCTCAGCAGGTATCTTCTATTTATCAGAAGGGTCAAAGGTTCACTCTGAGGTTAATAAATTCTCTGGAATAAAAAGGCAGCACTCAGGTGGCTTCAAGGAAAACACCAGATCAAACCAAGCTAAAGAGTAAAGGCATTCTAGCAAGATGATGAATGTATTAAAAATAATCTGCCTGTGCATTACTCACACTTCAGATCATGGTCACAGAGCATGATATAATTCTAGTTTACCTCTCATTATTTATGCTGAGTGATTTTTTTTATTTGCATTTGCCTCAGCTGTTATGATAAAACACGGAGGTCAATCTCATCTGCGTTCATGGGATTCAACAAGCCATTCTAATTCAACAAAGCAGTTTAAGGATCTGCTTGTATCTTTGCTTCACTGAACAAGGAGGCATTTATGCAGGTGTGTAAAAGCTACATTAAACTGGGGCTATGATGAAGCATTTCCACCGGTGGCCCACAGAACTGAAAACCTTTATGAAGAATCTTTGCCAAACTGAGCAAGAGAAAAACCAAGTGTTTCCATGCCTTGCTGTCCAGATCCAGCAGGACAGAGTCAGCACTGATTTCTCCAGGGCCAGCAGAGATCTGGGCAGGAGCAGTTGGTTATCACTTTACTGGAGAATTTCTGAAAGGTCTAATATGAACAAATCAACTCCAGTTGCCTCACCAAAGCCTCTGCTTTCCCTCTGCCTGCAACAAAGCCTTTCTTTTGCCAAAGGATACTTAAAAATGAACCATTTCCTCTAGGCTGGGTCAAAGCAGTCAGCCCCGGCAGTTTGTGAAAAGGATTATTTCTTGGGTTAGTTTTTGTCAAAAGGTAGAACTTGCAAAACTTGTTTCATTTTTGCGGCTATCAGTGGAAGGGTTTTATCAGTAGTACTCAAAAATAAATCCACCTGTGCCCTCCTTGCACACACTCTCACACAGAGAACTGGCAGATTTAACAAGTACAAAAACAGCTCCTGAAACGTGAATATTAAGAGATGTCACATTGCCACACACAGAAAACAGCAAACAGAAAACAAACAAGAGAGACAGATGGACAAGCAGATGGGGAAAGATGGAAAACTGACAAGAGCCATGGAGCTGGGGTACATCTGTTGGTGGAGATGGACTCCATGGGCAGAGGCACCGAGGGGTCACTCCGGAACATTCCAAGTGCTCTCCACGCTCGCTGCAGGGACGTGATGCTGGGGACATTCCTGCAAGAGCTGCTCTTCAGCACCAGCTCTGAGAGGCCCTGTTCACACCATCGGGCTTGACAGCAAGAGGCTGCCTGAGCCATGGACCCTACACCAGGTGTGTGTGGCCTAAAAAGCCAGAGTGGTTCTTTCTTCCTTTGCCAGTTCTTGCTCTGAGGAGCAAACCCTCGGCCCCCATCCAGGCCCCAGTTTCCCCTGAGATCAAAGTACCTTGATCCAGGGAACTTGTCTGGATGGGCACTCTTGACATTCCTTCATGCCAGCTGGGCAGCAGAAAAGACCAGGAGGGCTCGAAGGGGAAGCTCCAACCACTCTTTGTGTAAAACCCAAAAAACTCAAATGCCCCAATCCACAGCAGCAGGGCCTGCATCCATCAGCCCTCTCCTCTGCTTCAGGACCCTCTGAGCAGTCTCCTCACATCTCTATTTGCTCCCAACCCCTCCAGTCTCAGCCCCAGACCTTACCTGATCTCAGCTGTTTTATTCTGCCGTTGCTGGCGCTGGGGTCCACGGGCAGGAAATCCTTGAACCAGGTGATCTCGGGGTCGGGGTTCCCGCTGGCCGCACAGAGCATCGTGGCCGTCCGCGTGCGCTCCACCACCTTCAGCTGGGGCCCCATGTCAATGTTGGGGAAGCCAGGAGGTAACTGGTCCTCTGGGGGTGCAGAACAAAGGGAAGGGCTTAAACAGGGGCCAGGGTTCAGTGGAACACCCCAAGGAAAGCATCAGGCGTTGCCCTGTGCAATGCAAGCTCAAACACTGAATGCTCCAAGATGGAAAACACGTGGCACAATCAGATTTACCAGCTTGTCCATTTTGTGTGCCTATTTCAGTGTCCCACAAGATTCTACATTTAAATGCAATCCTTTAAGATGCTTTGGGGAATAGCAGAATTGAATTAGAGAATCATTAAGGTCGGACAAGACCTCCCATCCCAGATCCCCAGGTCCACCTGCATGCCAAACCACGTCCTCAAGTGCCACATCAACTCATTTTTCCAAGGAATCCAGAGATGGTGACTCCACCAGGCAGTCTGTTCTATGTTTATTCACTCTTGCAGTGAAGAAATTCTTCCTGATATCCCACCTGAACAATTTGGAGCAACTTGAGGCCATTTCCCCTTGTGCTACCACTTGTTACCTGGGAACAGAGACCAACCCACACCTGGCTGCACCCTCTAGTCAGGAAGGTCCCTCCTGAGCCCCTTTCCTCCAGGCTGAGCCCCCCCTGCTCCCTCTGCTGCTCCTCACAGGATCTGTGTTCGAGCCACCGTGCTGAGTTGCTCCAGGTGTTGCACGGGAGCTCTGCCAGGTCAGGGCTGGTGCTGGCTGCCTGGCAGAGCAGAGGCTCTGCGGGGACCCCTGCACTGCACAGAACGCTCTGAGCAGCCACAGCGAAAAGGAAGGGCTCACCTTCCCCCTCCAAACCTCACAGTACAAAACACACTGCACAAGAGAAATAATGGAAGAACCCACGTGGAAAGGGCTGTCAAAGACAGTGGGACTGCAAGAGAAAGGAGAGGAAAATCTCCTCCTTCGGCTGCAGTGACCAGAGGGGACACACACAACAACAATATGCCAAGTGCTGTCAGCCAGGGTGCGATTTTTACATTTATTAATTCTGAGTGCTGCTGCCCTCCAAAAACAGTGGCACCAGCACCCAGCAGAGAGGCTCAACTGAGCTTCAGCTCAGCTTCCTGCTCCTCTCAATCCTGCTTTTGCCTTCACTAATGAGGGTGGGGAGGGCAATCCCAACGATGCTGACTAATTTGTGGTAACTCCTACAAAACCCCAGTGCTTCCCCAGTAATATCTGACCCAGCTCCTTATTCCTGTGGGATGAAGAGAGCTGTCTCATGCTGGCTGCCTCAGCTCAGGAACATGCCATTTTTCCCCCCAGAAGGTGTTTGGGGGAGGGCAGCTTGGAAGGAGGATGCCAGCAGCAGGGTGAGGTTTGGGAGGGATCCTCTGTCCTCTCCAATGAGCCGTGTCAGGGAATCACAGCCGTGGGAGTCTGTGCCATGGAATCCATCCCAAAAGCAGGTGAGGGAACAGAAGGGAAATAATGCAGGAAATTAAAAAAAGGTGGGATTCTTAAAATATGAACATCCATCACAACCACTGACACTGATGGGAGCTCTCACAGTGGCACTGACATGGGGCTGGCCTTGGCTGGAACCATCCTGCCAACTGCAGACACACCCAGAGCTTGTTTCCTAAGGCTGGCACATGATGGACAAGGAAGAATGGAGCCAAATAAAAATGGCAGAACCCAGAGACAGCAGGACAAGGGTGAAACCCAGTGGCCTCGCTGTGGTGGGTACCTGTTCATGGAATCCCAGAATAGTTTAGGCTGGAAGGGACCTCAGAGCCCGTCCAGTGCCACCCCTGCTATGGGCAGGGACACCTTCCACTGTCCCAGGTTGCTCCAAGCCTCATCCAACCTGGCCTTGGGCAGTTCCAGGGATCCGGGGGCAGCCACAGCTGCTCTGGGCACCCTGTGCCAGGGCCTGCCCGCCCTCCCAGGGAGGAATTCCTTCCTGGTATGTAATCTAAACCTACACTCTTTCAGTTTAAAGCCATTTTGGTGCACCTGGAGCACCTCTACACCAGAATTTTGTATCCCAAATTGGAGCTGTTCCCACTCATCTTTAACTAGGGACTGACCCAGCCCTCTGAGCTCCCTGGGCTGTGCTGGGGCACTGCAGGACCCCCCAAACCGTGTGTTCCTGCAGTCCCCCAGCCCCCCAGGAGTGATGTCAGGCCAGCACAGGGGCTCTGGGAATTGCTGTGCCTGTGCACAGCTTTCAGCCAGGCTTTAATGGCCCTCCCTCCCCTCCTCTCTCTCAGCAGCCGTGGGTGAGGAGCTGCAGCCGCATTGGCTGCAGATGACATCACCACTGATCCCTGCTTTTATCCTGCTCCCTGGTGATGCTGCTCCACCTGCCTCCAGCCCCTGCCCCTTCCTTCCACGAGCCAATTAATCCACAGAGGGAATAACCTGTGCCTGGCAGGGTGTGTGTGCACATGTGTGTGTGTGTGTGTGTGTGTGTATGTGTGTGTGTGTGTGTGTGTGTGTGTGCTGGGGGAGGCCGGGTACAACCATTATTACCAAGTGTTTCTAATTAAACAAAAATGTTAATCTTGCAGCACAATGTGCAGAATTCCTCTGAGTTTAATTAAGACAACTGCGACTAGAGGCGTGATCAGATTTGAGGATCAGATGAGCAGAGGAAGCGTCTCTGAACATCACAGACTGCTCCCATTCAAGTGCTCGGATTTCCTTCCTGTTGGGGAAGTAAAACTCCTCCGTGCCCTAACAGCTGGGTTCCCTGTAACAATGCAGTTACAACCTCATTGCAATCCCCACAAGACATGCACACATGTGCCCTGCCACCCTCCCCATCCATCCCCAAACACCCCCAGACCTGTCCCCGAATAAACAAGGAATGGTTCAGGTTGTGAATTCTCTTTCTGAAAGTGGCTCAGGCAACTGCAGGAACAAAAGAAGCAGACACAAGCTGGAAATGCTTCAAGGGCACATCTGGGCAGCTGCTGCTGCTGGAACCGTGCTGGCTCATGCAAGCAAAGCTTTTCCTGAGGTGCAGCTGCCATAGGAAGGGAGAATCCCAGCACCTTGCTCATCCCTGACTTAGGCCCAGCTCTTCACAGTCCCCCCAGAGCTGGTGAATCACCTCAAGGCCTCACTGAGCAAAGGAGGGTGAGAAAAATAGGGGAGGAGGGATGGAGAGAAGCAGAAGAAGAGAGAGGAGAGCACTTCAGCTGTCATTTACAATAAATCCCACCCGGGGACACGTTCTGTGCCCAGGGACGTGCCTGGAGCCAGCTCAGGCTGCCAAGAGAGCCAGGGTCCCCAGCCCCAGCCAGGGGAGAGGGCTGCTCTGTCCCCTTGTCACTCTGGAAGGTGGCAGCTCTGGGTTTAGCTAATTAGCTGTGCTGGAAATGAGGATGATTAAGGAAGATAAAGCGGGTGTTGCTGCTGCTCTTTTCCCCGCAGGGTGTACACAGTTGTTTAATAATTTAGAGGAGGAGGGTGTGAGCGTGAGCAGACGTGCCATGGAGTCAGTGCAGAAAGCCACGAGGATGCTCTGAAGGGAAGAGGAGGAGGGATTTTTCACTCTCCTCTGGAGATACGGATGCAGGCTGGCCTGTAAAGTCGACTGTCCTCATTCAGGGTGGAAGAAGCAGGAACACAGAGATGGAACAGCTCGAGTGACACAAGTTTTAATCAGGATCAAAATCAAAATCCAGCACTCTTGGACCCGTCCCTGCTCCTTGCATTATGTTTATGAGCACTTGAGCTGCCCTCTCCCCAGGTATCCTGGCACTATATGCCTCGTGAAATTACATCAACAAGTTATTTCCACCCATGTGTCTGTACCTGCGTCTCAGCTCTGTTACTGCCCAGCCAAGGACAATTTTAATGCAGGGAGGAGTCTCAGTAATGTGCTCTGTCTGTTGATTCCATTTCTTTGGAGCTGAAAGTCTCACTATGAAAAAAATAATAGCCTAACAACGTTATTAAAATTTGTGGGCTCACAGGCAATAAATGTACCCTTAGATGTGTGTGCTGCACCCCAAAACAGTGCAGGAGACGCCTGTGTTCCCTCCACCAACGCGTCCCCACGTACCCTCCTTCTACAGGCATCCCAGTTAAAATTACTTTGATGTTATTCAGAAGCTACAGAATTAATCTGCTGTCAATGTCACACAATTTTCAGGTCACTACAAGAAAAGCAAAACAAGTCAAGTTTGAAGAAAGACTGCCAGGAATTTTCCAAATGGCAAGGTAACATTTCAGAGGGGGCAGCTTCCCTTTCCCATGTGCTCCCGTGGGACTCTCTGCTGAGCATCCAGAGCTGCTTCTTGTTTACCTTTTGTGATTTAAAGCCAACAATTACAAAAAAAACCCCCAACAAACCACAGGGATCTTGCTAGAACTTTACACATTCCCACACCAGATGTGCTCTTGGAGTGGGAAATGTGTGAGAGCGATTTCAGGCTGGAATTGTTAAAGAAATGTCTGAATACTTCATGCAAGGAAACCAAGAGGGAAACACTAGAAGCTGTGAAAGTCTGTCCATAGCAGCCCCAGTCACAGTCCAGGAGGGAGTCCCAAAGACCTGGCGTGTCCCACAGCCCCTTCTCCCCCGTGCTCGGGAGTGCAGCAATCCCAGAACAGCAGCACTGCCCAGGATGAAGCGAGGGGTGGCTCAGGGCACACCAAATTCTGCTCCCTTACACTGAACTGGACTAATCACTGGGTTTTGTGCTGCATTCACCAACGACTCACAGAAGTAACCCCCCCAGAACTCCATCAGCTTCCACAGAGCAAAGAACGGAGCCAGTCTGGTCCTTGTTTGAAGCCCAGCCCCTTCCTCCCGCAGCTGGGCAAGGGCCCTGTCCCCTGAGCTCACAGCACAGCAAAGCCTTCACAGCACCAGAATCTCTCTCAGGCTACTAAAGACGTGGAGGGAAAGGATAATCTGCATACAGGAAGTAATAATAATCATCATAACGTAGAGATGACAGAGATATAAACGTAGACACAGATAGAATCCCAGGGTGGTTTGGGTTGGAAGGGACCTTAGAGCTCATCTCATCTCACCGCTGCCCTGGCAGGGACACCTTCCACTGTCCCAGGCTGCTCCAAGCCCCGTCCAGCCTGGCCTGGGACACTCCAGGGATGGGGAGTCCACAACCTCTCTTGCCTCTATCTATCCCAAGAGATACAAGTATAGACATAAATATCTTTCTTGGGAGTGGGCAGCTTACAGAATCTACACCAACTGGGAGCTGGCATGCCTGTGCAAAGGACCTTCCTTCCTGCTTAAGTTACAACAAAAAACAACAGCCGTTGGAGTAAAAACAACTGGAAAACGCCTCCAAAATCTGCTTTCTTTCTTTCTTTTTCTCTGAGCTCTGCAGGAGTCAGGTTTGCAGGCACGCCGTCTAGCCAGCTGTGGAAAGAATAGCCAGTCTCCACAGCCCTACCAAACTGGGATCCCTGGAGAAGCAGAGCAGGAAGGACAAACAAGCCAGCAGAGCTGGTGTGAAGGGACTGTGTGAGTTGAACAGTGTCCATCACAGCTCTGCTTCTCAGAAGCTCCCCAGGGTTTCCCCTCCTGCAGTTTCCTGTTTTCAAGTGAAGGCATGTGGGTTTCTACCAGGGTCTGATCCAGGAGTAATCATGTGCATAAGCAAGAGGGGTTTATGCTCAATCCCTTCAGCAGCTGCATCTAGTAGGGAAGAATGTACTGTTTTCTCTTCTGAAAAGAGGAAATATTTTCTGTGTTATTTGCTCTGGTGCTGAGGAAATGCTGCAATGCTGGTGCAGGAGGGTACCCACAGGTATGTCTGGGATCACAGCAGCACAGGCAACAGGCTGCACAGCCACCCCAGAGCCCCCCATGCAGTTTGCAGCAGCTGGGCCCAGGTTTCCACTCTCCAGAGTGTGCCAGGGTAACAGGTTCTGCAAATGACAGCTCCCATCCATCTCCAGGCTGTGGAGCAGCCGTGGAGCAGCCCCCTCTCTCTGCTCAGCATCAGTTCTGCAAGTGAGAGCAGAGACAGAGAGGAGGAGGCTGAGCAGGGAGAGAAAAGACAAACAGGAGAGTGGGTGAGTGCAGAAGAGGGGAGGAACAGGAGAGGAGTAGATGCCAACATGCTCACTTTGTCATTGTGCAGATCAGTGCATTTGGCTTGGTGCTTTTAACTTTCCCAGCACTTAAAAACGCAGATATAGAGGAGACAAACTCTGCTGTGTGAGAGCTAAGGAGTGATGAAGGACAGAGTAACTCCAGCTGAGCAGAAAAGTGAGGATATGCTACAAAATCTGCTTCCT
This sequence comes from Tichodroma muraria, assembly GCA_013390105.1. NCBI lineage: Eukaryota > Metazoa > Chordata > Aves > Passeriformes > Sittidae > Tichodroma > Tichodroma muraria. The sequence goes on along the minus strand of WAAG01070995.1, from coordinate 354,138 downwards.
TGGTGCTCTTCAACATCACCTTGGCCCACCCTGCAGGTAATTCCTGCTCCCTCAAGGTCCATGAACAGGTACCCCCAGTGCTCCAGGAGACTCCAAACCAGGTCCCATCAGGCAAACAGAGTGGGGGGGCTGTGAGAGCAGAGCCACAGTCAGAATGTTCTGGTGGGATCAGCAAAGGGTGGAATTAGTCAGGCAGTGGGCAGATGCAGCCCCTGTGCTCCCAGCTGTCTCTGGCTGACGTGGATGGTGCTGATCCCAGGAGGAAGAGCTGCACAAAGACATGTACAAAGAGCCCTGGTCCCTCAGGACCATCCCGAGCTCAGTTCATTCCTATTCAGTCTCTACAGCTCCCTGACAGGAGGCTGTGGCCAGCTGGGGGTCGGGCTCTGCTCCCAGGCAGCCAGAGGGAGGAGCAGGAAACAGCCTCAAGCTGTGCCAGGGGGGGCTCAGGTGGGACACCAGCAGCAATTTCCCCATGGAAGGGGTGGTCAGGCCTTGGCAGGGATTGCCCAGGAAGGTTTGGAGTCCCCATCCCTGCATGTGCCCAAGGAACAAGTGGACATGTCCCTCAGTGCTCTGGGCGGGGGACAAGGTGGGGATGTGTCAAAGGTTGGACTTGGTGACCTTGGAGGTCTTTCCAACCTTGATGATTCAGATACAGTGATCCCACTCACTGCAGCTCACTGCTGGTGCACAGTGCATCAAAACCACTGATGGCAGCTGGAGGAGAACCTTCCCCTGCCACTGCCTGTAGCTAAATTCAAGGGGTACAAACTTTGAACATGACTGCAGGGGCCCTTCTCCCAGACTGTCACAGCTCCAAAGGAATTCATGGGAATAAGTGTGAAGAATAAGGCTCCCACCCTCTGGGATAACCACAGTTAGACACACTCCTGTCACACTGCGCTGTTCCAAGCTCCTGACAGCTCCATCCCACCACGCTCCTCCAACAGAAGGTTAAATGCCATGCCAGGCACAGGAGCTGCACACACATCTAAGTCACCTACACAAATCTGTCAGGCATGACTGGACCACAGGCCCCCACGCTCCCAGGCAGCCAAAATCCTGACAGCACAGAGCCCGCAGCAGGGATATTCCCAGCTAAAAAGGGAGGTCGGGGGCTTTGCCTTGTGCCCTTCATGTCTGGTGTTAATTCCCTGCTGCACACTGGGGACTCACACACCAATTTTGCTCTGCACTTTGAAGGACGTGCTTGCTGCCTGTTCAAACAAAAGGATTTAAGCTGTTCCCAGAGGGAATTCTGGAACTGCTGAAGGAAAAGCAACAGGCCCATAGGCAGAGCTACCCCTTGGCCCTGTGGGGCTCCTGCCTGGAGCTCCTAGAATTGTTGCTAGTCTTGTTCACTGCAGAGAGAAGGGCTTTTACTGCTGGTGCTACTCAAACACCCATGGCTTCATCCACAGACAAGCTACATTCCCCTTGGGAGCTCTCAGGCAGTTATCCACCACCCCATTCCCACCAGGATCACCTGCACTGCCCTGTGGTTGGAACAGAGAACATCACTGCTGGGTGTTCCAAACCCTAAAATGGGTCAGTTTTAGCACCCAGCCTCGCTCAGCACTTCACACGGTGATTTTGGGGATCTCCAGGGCAATAACAGCAAACATCCAGAGGCATCCAGAGCAACAGCATATTGTTCCCTCCCCCACAGCCAGTTCAGGGAGCATATTTCAAACAGATGACATGAGGGAGGCATCCATGTAAACATCCTCTGTAATGGGGACAAGTGGGAAAAAGAACCAGAACAAAATGGAGAATGGAATTGTTTTCTTGGAGAGTGCACAGAGCCAAGGACCGCTGGGAAGAGGGGAGAAGCCCAGAAAGGCACAATAGGTATCCTGCACAAGGAAAAATGTTTGCATAGCTACTGAATGTGTGAAAGCTCATGCAGATCCATAATCACCTTAACCCCAGCCCATTAAGTGATTCCTCAATGAAGGTTTTCCTGGAGCCACATTTCTGTGTATATTGGGGAGCTCTTGGTGCTGTTCCGCAATCTGGGGAAGGAATGTTTGGAGGGGAGGAAGATCATAAGAGTCACAGGATAATTCATGTTGGAAGGAACCCCAGCACATCATCAGTCAAACCTCCTGAAGTGGTCCAGTTTTAGCTCTGCTTCTCACACAGCAGTTTTATGTCTCACTGGGGTAAGAACAGCAAACAGACCTGACAGCTCAGAACAATCCAAACCAAACCAAACCCAGGAGGACTTTGCGCCTTGAATGAATTTTTAACAGCCTTCCCACCCAGCTGAAGGGCCCTTCCCCTGTGCCACTGGCCAGGTTCTTTACCTCGGAGGACGGTGAGCTTGGCGTGCACAGTGACCTCCCCATGAGGGTTCTGAGCAACACATTCGTAAATGTTCTCGTCCCGGGGGGTCCGGAGGGGCTGGATCCTCAAAACAGCACCTGCACTTTCATCAAATTCAATGGTCTGTGGGATACAGGCAAAGAGACACACACAGAGTAAGTGTCCTTGGGCTGCTGCTTCTGAAGAGACACCAGACACAAGCACACCCCCCTGCAAAGCCTCCAGCAGCTGCCCCTCAGCCCCACACGTCACCAACACTCCACCTGGCTCTCCTCCCACCTCCAGGTGACAGAGCCGGCACAGCCAAGCCCTGCCAGTGACCACTGACCCACCAAACCCCCAGTGTGCACCTCAAAGGCTCTGAAAGAACGAGCCACAGTGACGGGGTGTGGGGTGAGTGTGCAGAGCACAGCTGGGGTGAAGGAGGACAAAACAGACCAAAGGAAAACAAAATAAAAATGAACCCCTGCCTTGTTCCTCCATCGCAGGGGCAGCTGACACCACAAAGCTCCTCTCAGCACACAGCTGCCTGGCAGGGCCGAGTCCCACAGCAAATTCCACAGGATGACCTCCCAGTCCTTGTTCCTCCGCTCTCATTTCTATCTAAACAATGCCAATTGCTTGGCTCTGGTTGCCAACAACTGCAATGTTTACTCCAGACTGTCCCAGGATTAAAATGCTGAGCCATGGACGGGCATGGAAGGAACATTTACAGAGCTGAAGTACCACCAGCTTAGTTGGGGTTTCCCAGGAAAGCAGGAAGTTATATTATATCCCAGGAAGGGGAAAAATCCAACAAAACAAAATAAAAACTTCAATAACATAATTGAGCCAAGTTCTCTCTCGCTTTGGAACAAACCCAGCTGTTGACATGGCCAAGAGCTTGCATTTCACTCCTCCTGCTGTTAAAATTCCTCCCTTTCCAAATTTCCCTTCATTATCAGGTCTGAGAGTGGCCAAAGAGGAGCAGAGGCTGCTCTGTGTCAGTCTCTCTCTTCACACAGACAGCAGATTTCAAGGACATCTCTTACCTCAAACCTCTGAGAGTTCACTTTCTTCCCTTTCTTGTTCCAGGTCACCCTTGGCTTCGGGTCTCCAGTGGCTTGGCACACGAAGGAGGCCACCCCTCCTGACACACCAATTTGGTCCACAGGCTTTTTAATGAACACAGGGGGACCTTGGGGGCAAAAAGGAAATATCATCAGTGGCAGTCACAAAGACAAACTCTAATAAACACAATTTGTAATTAATAGTGGTGTTGTTGCTGCTATTCTTAATGATCCCAGTTGAAATTAAACCTCTTGGCCTTTTTCAGAACAGCCTTTACCTGCACTTTACATATGAAGTAGCTCCAGCAGAAAATGATTAAGGGCCTGATCCTACAGAGAGATTTCAATGCTGCAAAGCCTCTTTTACTCCTGAAAAGTGGACTTCTAAATTGTTTTGTACAGGGGAAATTGCCCTTGCAAAACCCATCTAATGAGCATCACCAAAAGCTGGTAGAGCTGAAAACAACACTTAGAAACAGTGAATTGCACTTCCCAGCTCCTTGGAGATGACCAGAACACCAAGGAACGGGGGAGATTTATAGGAATATAGCCAGGGAAGGGGAGAAGGTGGGAGGAAATGATGAAATAATGGAGCAGGACTTGGCACACAGAGACCTTGAGGACAATGGTGTGAAAGAGGCTGATGCCAGTGGCTTGAGGATGTGAAATCCCCTTGGTTGTGGCACCTTGGCTTTCACCTGCACGTGGCCCTCGCAGGTACATTTACACAGACATGTAAGTGATCCCTCGGAACAGCCCACAAACCAGAGCTGTGATCGGGTCAGAACCACCCAGCTGTCAAACCCAAGAGCAGGGCCCAGCCTGCTCCTGCAGCTCCCCTTCCCCTCTGCTCAGCACGAGACTGCCAAGAAAGCCATGGAATTCTTGCTGCTCCAGGAGGGAGCCACGATCTCCTTCAGCTCCTCTCAGAGCAGCAGCTGTGCAGCGATGCCTGATGCACACAGGGGCTCGGGGGCTGTGCCTGAGCCAGCCCAGGCCCAAAGAACAACACCAGAGCCCAAAGTGCCTCTCCCTCAGCCCCTCCATCAACATGCCACTGCCTTCAGAGCCCCTCTGCAAGGGTGGGCTCTCTGACCAAGGGAGGTGTCAGGGGCTGCTCACAAGAAGAAGCCGATGCCAGCAGAACCCATACTGCCCCCACCCTCTGGGAATCCTTCTTCCGTGCTCTAACCTGTTTTCCTTGCACCGTTTCCTCTCATCTAGTTAGTTTAAAATTTATTGAAATATTTAAATCACAAGGCCACAGCTGTGTTCAAATAAAATCACTCAGATCATAAAGTTGCCGTCTGTTTTCTCGAGAAAAGCAGAGCACGTGACTCTGAAATGTGTGTATTTATCCGTTCACACTCAAGAGTCTATAAAATAAGATGCAAACAGCCTCCCACCGGGCTCGACAGGAGGGCAAATGGTAGCTGGGGAGAAGTCTCCAGGGTCTTTTAAGGGTCGAAAGACAAAAGGAAGCCTTCTCCCCTTGCCTGCCTGGCGTGGCCAGCAGTATATAAATAAAAGGCACTGAGCAAGCTCATGTGATGCAATCAAGCATTTGTTTCCATGCTGGAGGTAAATACAATTTGCTGGAGCTGTTTACGTCCCACTGAATGCTGTGTGTACAAAGCACCGCGTTTATAAATATCCAAATCTATATTTAGAGGTCAGAGTCTTCTTTGCAATGTTACAGCTAAAGGTTATCAAGCAAGTCCCACTGGAGGAACTGGCACTGGGGGATCTGTCTTCCATCTGAGAAAGGTAAAACCCAAACTTTGCTCCAGGCTAAAATATAAATGCTCGCTCTGCCCCTGACTTCCTTCCTCCCCTCACCTCCGCTCGATATCTGAAGAGTTTGCAGAAGTCAATTCTGAAGGTACAGCTAAAAACATCCAGGGCTTTTAAGAACACATTATTGATGCAAGTTCATTTCCTAAAATAAAAGCCCCTAATAAACCTTAATGTCACGTATACATTTAAATGGGCGCAGGCTGCATGATGAGAGCTCAGCCAAGGAGAAAAACAAGGTTCTATTTCCATCCTGAAGAAAGGGATGGTGCTCCAAAAACCCACTGAATTTGGAGTCATTGCTCAGCATCCCTTTCTGGGGTCCTGTGTTGCCTCAGTGTGGGGTGATGGGGGAGCTGGAGCTCAGCTGTCTGTGCATGGGGCTTTTCCTGAGCTCCTGCAATTCCCAGCTGCCTATGAGGGACTCACTGTTAGACACAAGGAGCAAAACAAAAATCCCTACCACCCAACCTATTAGATTTTACTACTCACTTGGAAAATGGGTGAGAATCAGAGCTAGAATGTTGATTTGAAAATTGCCCAAGCCTCTGAGCTGCAGATTTGATTCCTCCCCCCTCGAGCTCTCCACCTCTGCACCCCCTGTCACTGCAGCACGCGCCTCCAGCCCACGCCGAGCACTGAGCAGCCCTCTGCCCTCCGGGGAGGAGAGAGCCAGGGCCACCTCAGGCACGGTGCTGGTCACCCGGGGTGCTGGTGACCCAAAGCTGGGGCTAACCCCCCCGTGGGGCTGCCTGAGCTCTGCCATGCCAGGCCCAGCTCGAAGGGAAACACACGGTGAGAGCTCAGCTTCCAGCTCTGCAAACAGCTCTGGGAGCCTCCACAGGCAGGGACAAGGTGCCATGTGAAGCCCTATCACCCACTCGGAGGGCCCGAGGTGCTTCCCCTCATCTGCCAAGATTGCAGGACCACAGCTTTAAATAAATAAATAAAAATCAAAGAAACACATTTTCCACACAACATACTGACAGTCATGGGGATTTTATATCACTTCACCAACCTTCCCTCATGGACAGCTGAGAACAAGTCAGGTTTGGAAAGGCTGAGTTCCATCAGTCCAGCGGTCACAGAGATAATTTTTCCCCCTTTCTCTGCTTGCAAAGTAGAAAAGCCCATTTTTTGCAGTATCAAAATAGGAATGGAAAAATCTGGAGCTTAAAAGAATTTTCCTACTACAAGAGGCTTCCTGCAGGGTTCTGGGTCTCCAGAGGGAAGGTTGAAAAGACTGGATGGCTGCTGTGTACCTGTGATCCTGCTCCACAGCTTAATGGAAAGCCATCAAGTCAAACCGAAGCTTTCACTCCTGCCCACCGCCCACGCACTTCCCAAAAGCAACAAGCTCCAACTGGAGAGCTGCCACGGGCTGCAGGGAGCAGGGAGAGATCCCTCCTGCATCCCGGGGACCAGAGAAATCCCTCCTGCATCCCGTGCTCTGCAGCCCCACCGGTACGCGCGTGTCCGGCCCCCGGCCTTGCCCCGGCCACCCCTGACCACTCCGGCCACCCCTGCCCGCTCCTGCCCCGGCCCCCGCTCACCCTCCCGTCTCCACACATGGATCAGCTCCCGTGGGATTCCCTTCCCAAACCACAGCCTGGGGAACCATGGGCAGCACCGGCTCCAAAGGGACACCACGCGCACGTGCTGCTGGGATTTTGGGATTCTAACTTTGGGGAAAGGCTGCCAGGTGAGAAGGGTGGGGGTCTCCCTCATCCCCCAGCCCACGGGTGAGGGCTGCACACCCAGGCAGTTCCTCCTTGGAGAGGAACCAAGACGCTGCTGCCTCCTCTCCCCACTCCTCCTTCCCTCTTCCATGTGACACCAAAGCAGGAAAAGCTCTTGGAACACAGTCGTGTGAGACCACCCAACACCGCCCTGCTAAGGATACACGGATGACACAACAGGCTGAGAACCTTGCAGCAGGGAAGCTGGAGAGATGTAGGAGTGGGCAGAAGCAGGGGACATCTCAGCCTTTAAAGCCAATGTCCCTGGGGAAGGGCTGCCACGGTGAATAGGCGGTGATGGACGGGCAGCGAGGGAGACAGCCCGGCCACCATATGCCTGTCTGAAACATCAACAGCAGAGACAGGGAGAGGGATGGAGAACCCAGAGGTGCTTCGAGGGGTGGGAGAGAGGCAGGAGAACAAATGAGCTTCACATATCTGAGCTGACAGATGATGGGAACAGGGGCAGAAGAAGAAAGAGCCAGTTGTGGACACGTACCACGTCCCTGCTCTCCCCATGCGGGGACGGGGATGGCTGCGGCACCGCGGGTGGGCTATGGAGGGAACAGCAGGCTGGGGAGGAATTGAGGCTCCCTGACACGCCACAGGCAGCTTTCTCCACAGCACCCCAGAACTGCTGCTCCCTCCTGAGCTCCACCTGCCATCTTTGGGGCGGCCCGAGACAGAAAGCTGCTCCCACACGCATGGGGATGTGTCCCCTCGCTCTCCGCAGGCTGGCCCCACAGGTGTCAAGGAACAGGCTGGAGGATGGTCCCCGGCCATCAGTGTGTATTTGCCCCAGTGTGTGGGACACTGTCCCTCTGTCCCCCAGGCTCTCCCTGAGGGGGCTGCAGAGGTGCCTCTGCATCCTCCTGACCCCCATTCCAGCTCTCTCCCCTTATCTCCTGCCCCACAGCAGGGACCTGCTGCTGGACTGCAAATGACAAACCTCACCTGTGTGCTGCACACCCAGTCACCTTCTGCCCCCAGGAAAGCACCTCGACAATGGGCTGCCAATAAAGACAAACCCACTTGTTTTCCATCTGGACTCAGCACAGAGCAGCAGGAGCCTGCCTGAAAGGGCCCCTCGCCCACAGTAGCAGCAATCCACAGAGACAAAAGAAAGGCGGCCACAAAACACATATTTTGGAAGGTTTTTTCCCATTTTTGGAGCCCCGGGGCCCGCTGGCAGCTCTGTGGAAGCCCACGCGCCTGTCCTGCCGACCCGCACAAAGCCGGTGACTAACCCTCATTATCCCACCCAGGGAAGCAGCAGGGTCTCCGCTGGCCCCCAGAGTGCCACAGGAGCTGAAGCTGCAGGAAGGCACAGCAGGAAGGCCATTTTCCTGCCACTTGGCCACTTGATGAGTTTCCCTGCACACCAGCACAGCCGTCCTTCTGCTCATCGTTCCCGTTTGACCTTCAACAAACGGCCCCGTGGTGCTGAGCCCCACGCTCCCCACGGGGCTGCCCACGTGGGAGCGTGTCCACGCTACAGGAGAGGCAGAGACAACTTTCACCCTTGCTCCAAAACATTCAGCAGAAGGAAATTCACCTTTTCATGCATACACACACACACACGTGCACCTCCACCTTTGAGAACAAAGGTAAAAGATGAGACCATGAAGCCACTCATGGGTAATGTTATTTTGCTTTTAACTGCACAACCCAGTGTGCTCTTCCAGGCTCCAGATCACTGCCATAACTGGGATTCAGATCTCTGGCTCAAACTTGGCTGACCTTGGGCGCTCGCCCTTCCCGCACCTCCGGCTGCCACACGTCGCGGGGAGGTGACAGCCCTCATCCCTCACACCTGCCTGTCTGTCCTGGTCTAGACACCACACGCAGTTTGGAGCAGGGGATGGTCTGGGAACAGACCTGCTCGGCACTCAGCACCCCGGGTGGCACCGAGCACAGCTGCAGCCTCGGAAGACTGAGAGAAAAACAAAATAACCACAAAAACCTCATGAGAGAGAACTCAGAGGCCTCTTGGGGAAGAAGATAAAAATTGAAATCTAGACAAAAGCTTTTGGAATTTCCCAATAACCAAGTCATGTCAGCCGGAATTAGACATCTCTCCCTGTTATTCCTCACCTCCTGCCAGTTTCCAGAGCAACCTGGAAGGAATCTGATGGCCTTCCATGCACAGGATTAAACCTCCTCTTCTCCTCCTCTTCCTCCTCCCTCTTCCCTTTGGATTCTGGGCTGCAGCTTTCTGCTTATCTAGTGGAACCCCATCTCCCTTTTCCACAACTGCTGATGGGCTCCCCGTTGGAGAACGAGCACAAGCTGCTCCACAGCCACAGCTGGGCAGCTGTGCTTTCAACTCCTGCCCAGGAAGGCAGGGCTGGGGTCCAGCCATGCTCCCAGGGTTTCTCTGCTGCTTTAGGGAGCAGTTTTACACACTCTGCTGTGGTCTGCCTGCACGTGGAGATCCATGTCCTGAACTGCAGGATGGGGACGGGAGAGCAGAGCAGCGAGGGACAGGGACACCCAGAGGAGCAGCTCTGTCACCCCAGGGGACAGGGAGATAAAATGGGGAGCAGAAGGCAGGAAGGATGGGAGAATCAGTGGAAATGAGAAGACATCAGCAGGGAAAATGGCACACAGTGGGATTCTTGGGGCTGATGTGTGCCAGGCCAGGAGTTGGACTTTGATGATCTTTGTGGGCCCCTTCCAAGTCTGGATATTCCATGATTCTGTGCAAGAGAACTGGAGCAAACTGGAGAGGAGGGAGATGTTCAGAGCCAGAGCAAGGAAGTGAAGATTAGATGGAGGAGACAAACCACAGAGCAGATGAAAACAGGAGAGAGAGCAGCCAAATTTGAGACAGATGGAGAGTGGGGAGCAAGGATGCGCTGTTTGGAATGGGTCCGTGTTCAGGAGCGGGGGAGCTGGAGACAGGGGTAGAGGCAAGGAAGAGAGCTCCAGAATTTACATTTTTCTTCAGGACAAGTGAGAAAGCTGCAAACTGGGAGAAGGACAAGGGAGGAGTCTCTATGGAGACACTCCACAAGATTGAGGACACCCCTTGGAGAGGTCCTGCAGAGACTCTGGACCTTGTGAAATCCAGGGTTTTACTGACAGATTTTGCACTTTTTCTTTCTGAGGGCTGTTTCTCAGTGCCTCACAAATAAAATTAAAATGAAGGTTTTCTGACAGAACAAACAAACAGGGAGTGAATTATATTCCATTTCCCTGTCAATAACTTCTCCCCAACCCAGTCGTCTTATCATCATAAAAAGTCCATTAAGCAGTAATTGGGGAGGCAGGAGAAGGCAGGGCTGGTCCGGGGAACAGGAGCACGCTCGCTCCCCAACTGGCCTTTTCTGGGAAGGCAGACAGGATAATTATAGGCTTCAGATGGAGACTTCCTCTTACTGTCAGCAGCTCTTGGCTCCCTTCAGGGAGACGGGACTGGCAAGGTTGGGCAGAGGAGGGTAAAAAAAGATCAAGGATGTTTTTTTAGAAGTGAAATACTTCCACCTGGCTATTCCCCTGCTGCTGAGCCACCAAAGCCCTTACCTGACTCAGAAAAGCTGGGCTACCCCAGGATGCAGCCTGTTCCCCTGCGGGCGTGGGGAATGTCACTTGGAGGATTACCCCCTCTCCTTTCCTGCAAGGCCCCAGAGGAGGAAGGACAGCAGTGAAGGGATGGCACCAGCACGGGAAATGCAGAAAATCGGTGAGGAAGATGAAGAACTCGTTCAATACACCTTTACCTCACTGGATCCAACAGCCCCAACCCCTGTGCCAGCTCCCTGCTCTGCCCTCACTGGCCTGAGGCAGCAGACCCTTCCCAGCCAGCACATGGCGAGCTGTTGTCACCACGAGGACGGTAATTTGGGGATCTGGCACATCCCTACAGCCTTCAAGCTCCTGTCTGCAGTGCACTGGGATCCAGACCCTTTGGAAGGGAGGTACGAGCCTGCAGCACTGAGGCAGGAGGAGACTGAGGCTACCAAAAATCTGTTCCTAGTTCTGACATCCAAGGTGAGAAAAACCACGTTATCCTGCCTGCTGGAGAGGAAGCACAATCCTTCCTTCTGGTCTATTTAAACTGCTGGTTTTCTGGGACGGGGCCGTTCCTTATCACAAGGGAGCAGCAGCTGGGATGAAGTCATCCCGTTCCAACAGGACCCCTCCAGGCTACCATTGCACATCCCTGTGCACGGAAAGGATCCACCTCTCTCCACGGCAAAAAGGATGAGTCCCAGCTCCAGTGACTGGCACCTTGATACAGCCCAGGAAAACATTCTTCCAGCTGTGATTTGTGCAAAGGGACAGGGCACGCGTAGTGACACACACGGGACTCAAACTGCTCGACGGGACAGGCGGGACGGCGCGTGGCCGTGGCACAAAGATCCTCCTCCCAGCCTCAGCTGCCCCACCTCCCCTCCCTCAGCCGTCCCGACGGCAGCACGGCAGGTGCTGCTCTCCACTTCCACCCTCTCCTGGTACCGACCAAGCCGGGCGCCAAGGAGTAACCTGGTGGGAATGCAGGTGAACCTCTGGCCAGGATCCTCCTTCACCTTCTGGCACTACCAGGAGAAAGTTGCTGCTTGTGAGCAGCAGGAGCTGAGGGAGTTGAGCACTGCTGTAATGGAGGATGGCAGCCTGGGATCAGCCAGGAAGCTCCAGCAAGCACAGGAGCACAGCAACGTGGCCAGCCAGGACCCTGGGGGTACACGAGTGCTTTCCATCAGCTGTAACAGCGTCTCATCCCAAATCTGTCCACAAGTCCCATAACAAGGCATAACAACCAGAGCAGAGCCAGAGACCCAAGGAGCTGTCCTGGCAACTTAATGAGGGCCCCGTGTCCATCAATGACAGCAATCCCAGGTTGTTTGCAAGCAGAAGCTTGAGGCAGGGAGCTCTTCCTGCCCTTGCCATATCGCTAAGACAGCTTCTCCTCCAGCCATGTCATCGATACTGGCAAGCTGGAGCAGCCTGATTCACCACCTACCTAGAAAAGACTCAGCTAAAAAGGATTTGGCTCTTTGCTCAACTTCCACTGCTCTGTTTGAGTCACTAAAGAAGCAGAGCCCACAGGGGATACCAGAACATGAAAAAACATTTCCTACGGGACAAGCCTGCAAGAAGCAAAAGCTTAACGAGCCCAGATCCAGCTCCCAGGGGGCAATGCCATCTTAATCCAGCCCAGCCGTGGTCCTGCACCACCGCAAAGTGACAGCAGAGTCAGCAGCAAGGGGAAAACAAACTGCTACAAGCTCCTGCAGCTCGTGGTCCTGCCGAGGAAGCGCAGAGCTGGAGCCCCAAGGCTGGGATGAGGGAGCTCAGCTCCACTCCCTGCTCAGCGACACCACACAGAGCTCTGCACGCTGCAAACACTCAGGGAAATCCTGCCCTGCATCTCCAGCTCAGCAGGGGCTGCAGAGCTGCATGCACGAGCCCACGAGGGGCTGACCCCAGCCAAGATCTGCAGCTCACACGGGCACGTAGGGAACTTCTGGGGATGAAAGGCACATCAGGCAAATAAAATATGTCTGATAAAGCTCTGCTCTCTTACTCTGTAAATAAAGCTGTATTACCTCCACTTACTGCTTCTTTCCTTCAGGCTCTTGGTCTACAGGAACAGGGGAAGGTGCAATTCCTAGAGCCCAGAATTCGGTGTGTTTTCAAAAGGCCGTTACACCATTCCTATCCAACCTCTGGTGAGAGACTTCAGCCCACACTTTCCATGGAACAAAAGGAGATTCTGGATAGAAAAGCTTGAAATACCTGGGTCTAAACAGTATATTATGGGCCTGCACTGCTTATTGAAACTGGGGTGTTGAGGGAACTCGAGACGGGAGATCCCAAAAATGTGAAACCAAGACCTAATAAAGCCATGACTAATGGGTGAGCACAAGCTCTAACAGTGATGAACTTGGACTCTTACCACGAGTCATTACAATTTCTGTCTCTGAACCACACTACTCATCATTCAGATTTGTAGTGGGAACATCATCACAAAAGAATCAAAGAGAAGGAGACTTCCACAACAGTGCTGAGAACTGACAGCAGTGGGAATGTGATGAATTCAGCTTTAGGACAACTAGAGACTCAGTGAGCCAGAAAAACAGTGCAAGATGTGAATGAGAGAAATGGAAACATGGAAAAGCAGCAGCCACGCCTTAAATTCTTCCATCAAAGACAGTAATTGGGGAAGGTGAGCTTTGCTGGAGTAGGAGAGTTCCTGTTCATGACTGACACCTGTCAAGGGATGGCTTCTTACCAGGAGGCTGTCCTGCAGCCCTTACAGGCACCAGGAAGAAGATCCCTCTCCCTTTCATCACCTCAAGTGGCAGCTACTGTAATTAATCACAATTAGCACATCTTAGAAGAAAAGGGGTGTATCATAGTACTCGTACAGAAAAAAAACACACAAACCCCCTCAAGATCAAGCAGATCCTCCCCAAACAGACAAAGGAAAATGAGAGCTGGAGGATCTTCCTGGCTCCCTGGGAGATCACTGGAGCCAGTCTCAAGGTGATCTTTAAGAGCTGAACTGAAAAAAACCTTACACCATCTTTTCAGAAATTCATCCAAACAAATCAAAGTCCAGGCTAAAGATTTGTAAGTGTCGGCACTCCTAGCAGCATGCTCAGACTAATTTATGAATAAATCCATGGATTCCAACGGAGGTGAGGGAGGATGAGGACACAGTTGAATTAATTTGACTTTATTAATTAAAAAAACCACCAAGTTTCATCACCCCACCACTCTTTAGAGGTTGTGTGAGAGTGGGGGGAGCTATGCTCATTAATTATGCAGAAAATGCCAAACTATCATCCTCTGAATGAGTTTAAAATAAGGAGAAACCCTTTTAGAATGGGGAGAAATTACTCCCCAAGGCAGCTGAAATTTCTCTTGCAACTTCAAAGGACAATAAATTATTCAAATCACTCGCGCCACTCGCACGCTCTCTCACTCTCTCCCCTTCTCAATTTTATGCTCCTGAGTCAATTAAAGATTTGGAGGACTCGGAGAAACTTTGTGGAATGCTAAACCAGTTGCAGCTCCTTCTATTTATTTTTTTTTTTCTTCTTTAAAGCTTTGCTTTTCCTCTCGGCCTCAAAAGGAAACAGAAATGACTCCGTGCGCCGCAGATGAAACGAGCAGCGCCGGTTTCCACCACGCTTGCATGGAACGTTTCATGTCTGCAACGCCAGGACGGGACACGCTCAGGGTCCTCCACGCCACGGTTCTGTGAAAGCAGGCCAGCCCAGAGTCCCTCCTGTCAAGGCTTTAAATCATTCATCCCAAGATCCCCTTTCAAAGCCAAAGCTGCAGACATCCAAAATACATTTATGCTGCTCTCTCCTGGCACTCCTCAGGCCTGGGCCGTGACCGCTGCCGCAGCCCGCAGCTCTGGCTGTCCTGGGACGGGGCTGGAGGCTCCGCTGCGAACGCCAACGGCTGCTCAGGCCTTGCAGGAGGAGAACCCGGGCTGGGGCAACCAAACCAGGCCTGGGGCTGGTCAGACCGCACGGCAACACGGCAAGAGAAGTCCTGGCTCAAATCGAGGCGAGTAAAAGGAGGGTTGGGAAGGTGCAGTCACAGAGCGAGGATGCTCCCGAGTCCCTGGCCTGCGGCCCCTTCCCTGGCTACCTCCTTGCACACAGCAGATGGCTTAAAACGTGACTGATTTCATGAACTTTAACAATCCCCAAAAAATTAAAGGCAGCTGCAGTGCACAGAACATCACAGCTTTCTAAGGTGGGAACTGGGACCAATTATGTTGCAAGAGAACATCCTTGACTGGAGGGGAAGAGTGGCACGGAGTAAATAAAACTGTTCTTGGGAGATTGTGCCTCACAGGCCAGCTCGAGCCCAGATTCCATCCCACGCATGGAGGAATGACATTCCTCTGGTCAGGCGTCCTTGAAAAACACTCTGCTTGCCTTCTAAGAATAACATTGGGCTTGCCAGGCCACAAAAAGGAGGAATCCCTCACGGATTCCCCTTAGTGACCCAGGAGATTTGTACTGAGTTGGTCTTGAAAAGACACAAGCACAGAGACCCTGCAAGACAGAAGAAAAGCAGATGTGACCCAGGGCCTGGGAGAGACTCCGGAAAGATCCTGTCCTTCCTGGAGCAAGTGCAAGAACTGTTGGTGTGAAAAGGACAACCAAGGGGAAAAGCCATAAAGAAAGAAGTCTTGGCTTCTTGGCAAAGCCTGACACAGAGGAGCAGCCCTGGTTTTGGCATCCAGGTATGGAGACAGACATTTCCTCCATCCCAATCCTCTGCAGGTGACATTTTCACACAAGCCACTTGTTTACACAACAAACAGATGCTCTTTTCCCCTAACTTAACCATCTAATGAAGCTGAGCAGAAAGAGCCTCTGGCTGGGAAAAGATCCTTCACCAGGAGACACCCATGGCTGGGTCCCAAACACCGTGGCTGCCGCTGTCCCCAGGTGCTCCTCAGCAGAGATTAATCTAATGAGCATTCGCAGTGTGGGGCACAGCTGAGACCTGGGAAGTGACAGCCCCCCTGCCCCCAAGGAAGCTCTTTCAACACAATTTATTTCCTCTCTGGGTCCTACAGATGAGACAAACTTTCCAGTTTGAGTTATCTTAAAAAAGAAAAAAAAGAAAAGAGATACATCACTAGATCCAGTCAGGCAAGGTTTAATTTAGTCAGGCACTTAAACAAGGTGACATAGAAACTTAATTCAGTGTCCTTGAGTGAGACAACAACCAGCCCAGAACCCTCAGCAAGATCGCAGCTGGCAGACGGAGAAGGCAGGGAAGGAAAGGGAAGGGACAAGGACAGGGAGGTGTGCCCTGCCTGCAAAGGCAACCGGTGCACAGGAACAGGAGCAGCAGGTGGATCTGGGCAGGGAAGCAGAGATCACTAGCTTTTCAGGATTCTCTCACACTCCACTCACTGCAGGGACAACGTGCAACTCCAAGTGAAAACTCCACCACCCTCCAATCGACCACAAAACCTCCTCTGTGCTCCCACCTTAAATTCATAAATTCTGCTCCCCCTCCAGCCCTCCTCCCACCAAGGGGGAAAACCTTTCTGCAGCATGTCCCTGGCTCCTCAGCCCCGCAGGTTCGCTGTCTTCTGGGGGTCCTCAAGCAATCGGGGTCAATGACCCAGCCGTGGGGCAGCTCAGCCTCACCACACTGTGACACCTCCCCTCTCCCGGGGCAGCGCCGCTGCCTTGGCCCGGCTCCATCTCAAACACTTCAAACTGGAGCAGCTTGGAGCAGCTTGCCCCCACCGTGGAGACGTTTCCTTCCCACTGATGTCGACTTAACATCAGTGTCTATCGAGTCCTAAGATGGAGCCTCCTTGATTTTTGCTCCCATCTTACCTGACAGCTGCTGTCGTGGCCAAGAGCAGATCAAAGCCTGGACCTGCAGAGCTAACAGCTGTGAGCTGTGCAGCAGGGGCTAATCCTGCAGGGACGAGAGCACGGGAGGGCCGTTCAGGAGAGGAGGCAGGGACACCTGTGAGGGCTGGGATCTGGATCTCAGTGAGCCAGGCCGTGCTGCCAGCCACCAGCTCCTGCCCCTGGTGGCACAGGGCACCTTTAACAAGGCACCAGCTCCCCGAAACACAGCCCAAACATGGCCCTAGAGGAGCTCCACTCCCATCCCATCACACGTTTTCCATCATCCCCGTGAGTCCCACGTGGTGCAAACCTGGCTGCTGTCTCTGCTGGCCCCAGGGATGCTCAGGGAGCACGAGAGCCCCCCCTCACATGCACCTCCCATGAATTACTGTGTTCTGCAAATTAATGATGGAGCAAGGGCAATTAAAAGGGAAGAAAGCCAGGGTAATGCATCATAAAAGGGGCTTTATTCTTTTATTTTGTCAATCGCAATTTAGATTTAATTATTTATGGTAATACTTCAGAGTGTGCTGGTAAGGGTTCTATACGGTGATTTATAAAAGGAAGGAAACGTAAGTAATAAGTAATGTTCCCTGCCCTTAAATCTTTGCTGGGGTGGAGAGAGCCACGCACCAGCCTTCTGTGTATGCAAAGTGCCAATTAGCAAAGTGCTATTGTAAAACACAAAGGTTTAATCAATGAGAAAAATCCACTTGAAAACAGCGAGCATGCTGATTCCAGTCAGAAAAATGGCCACATTTCCATGCAGTAAATGGCTTTTTATGTGCATCTGAGGAGCACTTGGAGCTGGCCCGTTGTTCCTTCGGGTGGCAGAGGAGTCAGGGGGACCTGACCACTGCCCTCGGCCAAAAGCAGCCGTGCCCTGCACAGGAACAGCTCCTGCCCAGCCACAGGGGGCTGGTTCTGTGCACACACAGAATGAATTAGATGCTTTAGGGTGCTCGCCACAGAGGCTTTATGGCTCAGGCTGGGTGCGTGAACAGGAAACAGCAAGGCTTGGTGCTGTGCCCAGGTCCACCAGCAATCTGGGACTACTCCTCTCCCCAGACTCATCTCCAGGCCTCATCTGTCTCTGCTGCCTGGTCTCCTCTCAGCTCCAAGGGGCACATTTGACTGTGCAGCTCCTGGGGAGGCCTCCCCTAACTTCCTGCAGCGATGCCAATTCAGGGTACTCAGACAAACAGCAGAATCCTTAAGAAAATAATAATGCTTTCCATTTAATGACACCACTGAAAATAATCATGGAATTTGTAATTTCCAGTTCCATGGCTGCCTTTGACCATAAGAAAGAAACAAAGAAAATGTCCATATGCAACCAAAGAAAAAGAGAAAGAACATGTCTGTGTCACACCTTTCAATTATTGTTCTCCTCAGCTTCCCAAGGAGGAACAGCAGGCAGACAGTAGTGTGGTGCTTTGGGTTTTTAATTTAAATGGCAGTTTCCTTTAAATAGAATGCTCCTGCCACAGAAAGATTTAAATCACTGACTGAGATCAATTAGCCTCGGAAACAAGGGAAGTATTTTAATGGTCCTTTGATTGCAGAGGCCACAGCTCCTCCAGAGCTGCACTGGGAGAGGAGGCAAATCCCAGCTCAGCCCAGGCTCTGCTGCACCGGGATCTGCTCCCTGCCAAGCTGGGAGGGTGATGCCCTCCAAAAGCCAGGATCCCAGGGGTTTCCCATCTCCAGCGTGGGCTTCCCATCGCAGGAGGGGCACCAGCCCCAAGTGCCCGGGGGGCTGCAGGGCCTGGGGTGGATTAGGGCAGGAAATGGGGTCAGCCCGTGGCCAGCGCCAGCCAAGTGGAAGCTGGCCAAGGGATTACGGGAATGTAGCAGAGCCCAGGGCCATCTGATGGGAGAGGACACTGTCAGAGCAGAGTGACAGCTCCTCGCACAGGCTCTGCAGCTGTGACAGACAAAGCTGTTGGCTGTTTGCACACACAGCGGGGAGCAGCACGGACCGGCTCGGGTGCTGCTGGCCGAAATGGGATCTCCCAGGACTCAGGAGCCCCTCCAAAGCCAGGAAGCATCAACTCACTGCCCACTCATCCTCAGCAGGCAGAGAGAACAGCTCCAGAGCCACTCAGACAGCTGGTGCCAGGGAGCACCCCCAAGGGCACAGGGCAGGGAGGTGCTGGCATGCTCCACAGGTGAAGAGGAGAGACAACACCTGGCCCAACATCTGCACAGCAAGCAGGTAAGAGCAGCCCCGTCTCAGCAACCTGCAAAGTTCCTGCACGGACATCTGCGAGCAGCCAGAGGAAAAAAAGCACAAACTCTCACAGTTCAGGATCCAAGGACACTGCAGAACTACAGGAGAGAGAAACTTGGCTGCAAGCAGCAAGGTGTCTGCAGAGCAGTGACAGATTTCAGCAGGGCTCAGGCCACAGCACTGGTGCATTCTGTGTCTGACCAGCACTGACCCTTCCCGAGGGCACATTTTCCCCAAAAGGGCTCTGTAGCAGTCAGACAGCATGTGGGATCTCCCAGCTCTGCTGGAATCTCTGAGCAAACCTCACCCCAAAGATGAGGGACAAACAAGATGTTCATTCCTTCCCAGGAAAATGAAAACCACAAGAGAACTGAGGTCACACAGCCATGATTTGGAGAAGCCTTGACTCTGCCATGTCCACTCCCAGCAGTGAGTACACAGGCCTTGCTGTACACTCAAAATTCAAATGGACCCTAATTTTCACAGGCACTGGGGCATCACTGGGGATGGATCAGGGCTCTGCTTATACAGAGAGGCTGTAGAGCTACAGAACACCTGAACTCTCCATCCATACCTGCAGAGCTGCAGTTTGCTTTCAAACTGAGTGATTTTGCCAGGCGTTGTTACAGGAAATCAGTGGCAAGAACAAGACCCTGGAGCCCTGACTCCAGATTTCCACTGATTCCCCACTCCTGACTTCACTGCACAAAGGGCCAGGAATGGAGATTCCCAGTGCCCACTTTCACAAGCCAACAAAGCCACCCTGAGCCCACAAAGCACACCCACCAACTCTGGGTGCTCATGAAGACCCTGCAAGAGCACCAGCTCCAACACCCTACCAAAGTAGGACCCTGGATAAATCCTTGGGCAAAAGGCTTGTGGCAGGTCCCTGCCAGACCCTGCACTGCGCTGCCACTCAAGACAGCTCAGAGCGAAGCTGTGGTCTGTCCTTCTGCACACCAGTGGTACCATCTGAGGTGCAGACTGACCCACAGCCAACACCTCACCCTACCGTGAACCTCCCGGAGCCCAGCTCGCTTCCCAGGCTTTTGAAATGAAAAAGAATAAAAGAAAACATTCTCTTTCTGCACAGGAGCATTTCTCTCTGCAGAGAGGGATTAAGCACGAACCCAGCAAAACTCAGGAGAGAGGCAAGGGCAAACACAACCCCACTTGCCTGCTGCAGAGAGGACAGAAAGCACCATTCCAAAAACATCTCCCAGCAACAAAAGGTCGCGGATCCATTCAATCCCCGGCGCCCGCGTCACCGTAATAAACCCCGATAACGAAGCGATTACGTGAAAAGCTGTCAAGGGCTACGCTGACCAGAGCAGCTCTCTCACCAGCTTCAAGCAGCTTTGCTGGGGAGGAAAAAAAAAGTCATAATTCAATCAGCTTGGAAAAGTCTATTCCCCACTGATCCCAAGCGATCAGCCTTCATGTCGAAGGAACATTACATTCAAGTCGCTGAAGATTTTCACTTTTTTTTTCCCTTCCCCTTTTCATTTTTTAAAGCAGGAATTGAAAGGCAGCAAAGATAAAAACTGTGTTGAACTGGAACTGGTTCACTCAGGGGAAGGAGAAACATAATACTCTTTCTTGAAATGCAGTTTGGAATCCAGCCCCAGAAAGTAACATGACAATGGCCAGCAGTGTCTGACAGACCCTGAAAGGCGGGAGCAGGAGAGGACAATACGGGAGAGCTGGGTGGAGATGGGTCTGGGAGAAGGTGGGGGAAGGCTCTGGCAAGAGCTGTCAGGCAGCTCCCTCCCTTGTCTCCAGCTCTTTGGCAGCCTTGGGGGCAACCCGAAACTCCAAGCAGGCTGTGAGGACCCAGCTGCCCTGCATCCTTCTGAGGCGGGGTTGGGAACAATAGGAAAGCACTGGTGGAAAGTCAAGGATGTTGGAAAATAAGCACTCGATCAGGTATTGAGCTTTACTTCTTGAGAGATGAAAGGAGAAGGATGAAAAAAGGAGCAGGGGGACAGCAGAGTCACTCACTTTCAGCAAGGCAGTCCATCAGCAGCATGGAGAGGACGTTCACGAGGGAGACCAGCGAAGACATTCCAGGGCTGGGAAGGATCCTCATCCTCTGCAAAGGCCTTCAGCCCCAGCCGGGAAGGCTCCGGCTCAGCGGGAACTGCAGCGTCTCCCCAGCCTTGTCAGCACCTGTGGAGCACAAAGGGACAGCTCTGAGGGGTAGGTGGGTGGGCAGGGGCCGAGCAGAGCCCGAGCAGCCACTGCAGCACACGGTCCCTGCAGGGACACGGCCACCTTCCCAGGGTGGCACTGAGCATCCACCCGGACCCATGGGCCAGCTCCATGGGGCGAGCCCAGCTCCATGGGGTGAGCCCAGCTCCATGGGGGCCCAGCCCCACGGCGGGGCACACGCCTGGCAGGGCACGGGCAGTCTCCGTGTGCACTCCCAGAGGAGGGGACAGCACGGGAAGCAGAGGCGCCGTCGGAGGCACCAGCAGAGACCACGTTTGAATGTTTGGAGTCCAACACGCTTCAGGTTCTCTCCCTCCCCAGCACAGGAGAGGCAGCGCTGGCCGAGCAGCACCGAGCAACGAGGTGTGAAGGGATCTGACCCGACAGGGCACAGGGACCCTCTGAAAGGGCGATTTTTCCACAAAAGCACAGGGCGAAGAAGCAAAGCAGAAACCTCACACATGAAAAACCCAGCAAGGAAGGAAACAAATCCCCCCAAGAGGGCAGATAAAACAGGAGATGCCTTTGCTGGGTCCCCTTTTGTCTGCTGAGGATCTGGGTGGTTCGGGGAGGGATCCTCCTGGCCAGGCAAGCTGTGATTCCCCCAACACAGCAGCCCTGACCCTCAGCCTGGTGTCACTGTGGGTGCCCCAGAGCCCCTCTTGCACAGGAAACGCACACTGGAATGGTTCCAGCAAGGCTGGGTTGCAACAGCTTACTCTGCCTATCTGAAAGTCTCTGTCCCACTCGTTGCCTCAGTTTCCCCACTTGCACCACACAGAGGAACTGTGTTACTGTGCTACACAAAACTGGAGGAGAGAATACCTGGAGCAGGGGGTGCCATAGCTGATCCTGATGGATGGAGCAAACGCAGCCTCCACAGGAGGTGGGAGAGATTTTCTCCTGACCAGTTCTGCCCTGGACGTGGCAGGACGTGGCAGCAGGACAGAACCAGCATTATCAGCAGGGCTGTGGCTGGGCAGATCCAGCTCGGCACCAGCCTGCTCCCCTCAGCCTGCCAGCACATTTCCATGGAGACAACTCCTGGCTCCAAAGGGAGCTCCCTGCTTACAGCTTTATCCTGATCCCTGTGCAAAGCTGGAATGGCAATAAGGCAGCTGTATTCTTAGCCCCCGCCCCAGTCCTGTGTGTCAATACTAGTGAACGCTTCCCTCAGTCACAGGGGTGAGATTTGCCCCAGAAGGGCTGAAAATAGAGTGAAATCTGCAGCCACAAGCTCCTCGTAGGGTCGGCAGCTTAGAGGTTTCCCATCAGCCAGACCCTGAGCACCGGGATAATGGGCCAGAGCTGTGGAAGGATGCTCTCAGATCTGATAGATTCCTTCCCGCCATCGTTACTCCAATTAGAAATCAAACCCAGGGTTTATCACCTTTTGGAGGAAAGCCAGGTAGGAGATACTGTACAATGATCAAAGGCTTTGAAAGGACTAAGGGGATAGTGAGGCTGTTTAAGCTTTCTGACACACATCAGGGTGGGAGACCGTCGGGACAGGCAGTGTGAAGGGGCATTTTAATCTTTTTCTGCCCCATTAACTCTCCAAGGCTGAACTGTGCAGAATTAAAAGAAAAGCCAGGATAAACAAGAAGTCCCCATATGTACTCAGCCCTAAAGAACAACTTTTCAGAGAGAAGCTCTGGACTTGCACTTTGAGGATTACAAAGCCTTTGCTGTGTGCTCTGTGCTAGCCCAGATCCACCGTGCTTCAGTGCCGGCTCACAAAAAAACAGCATAAATACTGAAACAGAAAAGAGAAAAAAATCTGAATCCTATCACTGGGAATCTCTTCAAATGTTTGTTCTAGACACACTTACAGAAACACAGAGAGGCTCCAGCCAGTCCTAGCGCGGGGTTCGCAGGTTCCAGGGCACAGAACAACGCATTGGGGTTTCTTTTGTTGCTGTCAGGGGCGAGCAGAGAGTGGGAACATCGTGAATAGCTGTGATGGGAACTGTTAATTAAACTGGGGATGCGGCATCCATGCCAGCACAGCAAATGGAGCCGCGTTGCAGCTCCCTGGCTCTCCCTTCTTCCTCCTTCAGTCACGCAGCTCCCCGTTCCCACCAGCAAGGCTGGCATTGGAGAGAGCAAGAATCCACACAACTATTTTAGGTGCCTATATTAAAAAAAAATCCAACAAACCATGCTGGCTCAGACACCATTTCAGAAACTCTTATTTTTCTTTATCAGAGCAGTATATCCACCCCTGCCAGTGCCAAAAATGCCACCAAACATCTCCTTGAGCCTTGTGTGCTCCCCAAGAACGGCACCAATGATCTACCAAAGCTGAGAGCAGCCAAGAGCCTGCGCTGCTCCCTGCAGCACATCCCCAGAGTCCCCCCAGGATGGAGCTAAACGCAGGGAACCAAATGCCAGGGAAATGTTCCGCCTCCTCCAGAGAGAGGAGCCTGGCAGCGCCGCTCTCCCAAGCCAGCATGGCTTTTCATGCCACATAAGGGGCTCCGATGGGGAAGGTCTGGTAAAGGGGACCCAGCCACAGCTCCATGATTAGAGAAGGAGATGCCAGAGGGTGACACTTCCGCTCCGGTGCTAATGTGCTTCCCGAGCCCTTGACGGAGACAGAAAGTGCTGGCAGAGATATCAGGACGTGCCAGCTTCAATCCAGCCACTCATCCTTCAGAGCAGGTACATCACTGGCTGTCCCCCCAATACGGGTTCTCAGGACAGCAGGATGTGCTCCCACCTGGCTCCCCTGCGGATGTGCAGGACAGGCTGGGGCAGAGTTTGCTCTGCTGCCTTGGCAGGGCCCTGGCAATAGGAACAGACTCATCCCCTGCACGATTCCTGCCTCCAGTGCAGAGCCCGCCCCGCTGGAACCCAGCTGCCACACAAGGCTGAAATCCAGTGGGAATTGTTCTGATGAAAGCTCAAATCCCAAGGGCTCTGTCACCCATCCTCTCCCCTCCTCAGGACACAGCTTACCTGGTCTGTGCTCTCTGGAGCAGGTTTGCTCACCCCTGCCTGTCTCTGAGCACTCAGCCAAGCTCCTGGCACCAGCCAAGCCAACATAATGGCACTTTTCCTGTGCTGTTCCATGGACCTGCAAGCCCTCACTAAATTCTCTGGCACAGGATCCCCTGCAACACAAGCGAACCACCTAATAGACCTCAATCCTTGCTAAAGAATGCAATTAAGTGAAGCCATGGCCCCCAGTGGGGTCAGATTTGTGCTAGATATGGTCACATTTCAGGAATAAGATTAATTCTTACAGTAAAAGAGCTCCTGTAAGACATTCATTCTTGTGTGCTGCCTAATCTCCAGCTCTAAGCAAGGCCATGTGTGCAGCTTGTAAGCACCGAGCACGGGGTCTTGGAGAGCATTATTAAAAATAATAAAACTGAGAAGTGTTTGCAAGAAGCAGCTTCCCAGGGCAGCTCCTGCAGCCGGGACCGAGCCAGGCCGCAGGGGAGCGAGGCACAGAGGGTGAAATGCTCTGAAGCACCTACATTTCTTAAGAGCTTAAGTTCCCCTGGGAGTCAAAGGGACTTAGCCTAAGCTGCTAAGATGCTTTTGAAGATTTTCCCCCCAGCAACTCCCATTTCAGAGGGTGCTGGACACCTAACTCCCTTAAGCTACTTTGGGTATCGAGGGGATCCAGGAGGAGGGGTTTGGCTACCTTGCTCCTCACTGCTTAAAGAGGGAAATGCTGCTAAAAGCCAGTGCCTGCACAGTGTCAGACACTGGGATGGGTCAGAACTGTGCAAGGACTTTCACAGAAACACAGAGTGCTTTGGGTTGCCAGGGACCTTGAAGATCCTGTTGTTCCAACCTGTCAATGACAGGGACACCTTCCTCTAGACCAGGCTGCTCAGAGCCCTGCTTGAACACTGCCAGGGATGAGGGGTCCACAACCTCTCTGGGCAACGTTTTGCCATATGTTACTTGTTCTTAGCCCCCACGGAGCTGGTAATTGAAACATTTGCTAAGCATTTGAAAAAAATCCAGGAGGACTATGCATTCATTTTAGATTCATTACAATATGACAACTTGGGGAAAAAAAAAAATCACAAAAAAAAAGCACTTGGGCTCCTTTTCTGTTTCACCTGCCTGTGAAAAGGCGAAGGGCGATTTTAAAGAAATGCTCTGCAGAAAGTTCCACTCGGATCTAGGAGATGATTAAATATCTTCATTTTCAGCAGCTGCTGAGGGAGAATTGCTCCCATTAGACACATCAATGGAAGCAAACACCTTGCAGGCAGAGGGCTGCACTGAGGGCTCTTCCTTCCAGCAGCACCAGCTTAGTTTGTGCTGCGTATTAACAGAGGTCAGTGGGTCACTTCATTTCCTCCCAGCAACCTCTTTAAAGAGAGAAAGAAAAGCTTTTAGCACAACCACCAGCTCATTTGTCACCTCCCCTGGGGAGGGCAGAGATGAAATTTGAATTCACTACCCCACAATTCCAGCTTGCTCCTCTCCAACACCCTGTCCTTGGCAAACCCAGCCTCACCAGGGCTGGGACAGGGAGCTGGCCCAGGAGCCCACCCAGGCACCTTCCCTGTTGGTGTTGGGGAACAAGGAGATGCCAATGTGGAGAGCTGGCTCTGGAGCCCTGCACAGCCCACGCCGTGGAATTACAGCGTGGTTTGGGCTGGAAAAGACCTCAGAGATCACCTCATTCCACCCCACTTGCCACAGGAAGGTGTGCCACTCCCTGGATCAGGGTACCCAGGGCCCCATCCAGCCTGGCCTGCAACACTTCCAGGGATGGGGCAGCCACACTCAACACTTGCTTTAGGTGCCAAGCTCCACCGGCTCTGCAGATCTCAAAAGATGCCTGATCCTGCCCCCAAAAAAGGAGGTGATGGAGCATTTCCAAGTCAGTGCTTCCCACCCCAAAGCTGCTGGACAGTTTCTCCTCTGGGCTTGACTGCAACTCCCCAGGCTGCTCCTGATGGCAGGCCAGGGGTTTGGCAAACACAATTAGAACAGGCAGCAGAGATCCTTCAGAGTGAAGCATGGCTGTTCATCTATCACGGAGTTACTTAGATCTTAAAAAAATATTTACAAGAAAGAGGCAGAGTATTATCTTCCATGGGGAAACAAACACAGATGGAGAAAAAAAAAGAGCTTTGATCAGGACTGTCTCGGTCCTATTCGCCGCTTTTCATCCCCAGATCTCCAAGTGCTTTAATATGACAGTATTATCCCTTTTTACAATGTGGGAAACCAGAGGACACTGCACACTAAGACAGCTCGCTGTGTTTGCAGGTACACACGCACACAGAGCAACAGGCACAAGGGGCGTTCTGGGGCACAGCCGTGTGGGTGCTCCAAGGGCTGCTGTCCCCGCCCGGGGTGCGATGGCACAGCGAGGGTTAAGCTGTGGTCACTGCAGGAGAAACGAGCCCAGAGAGCTCGGGGCTGGGTTTGGATCGTCAGGAGGAATTAATTTCCCCCTGCCACTGCCCCGAAGTGACAGCTGTGACAGGCAGTGATGTGTCAGGAGCGGCCAGCAGGTGCAGCCCAGCACGGGCAGGGCACAGGGGCAGCGCCACGGCCGGAGGGGTGTGCACGGCGAGGAGGAGGAGGAGGAGGAGGAGGAGGAGGAAGCACAGCTCCCCTGGCCTGGCTGCACCCTGCTGAGGGAGCCCATCCACACCCTGGGGACTGCAGCCACAGCCCAGGGAGGACTCCAAAGGACCTCCCTGCTGAAAGTCGAGAGGGAGGCAACACCAGAAGGACCAGAAATCTCAGGAGCATCCTCCTGGACCAGTGCAGAGCAGATGTGGCTGCTCCTCTGCAGGGCTGGGCTCTCCTCCAGGGTGCACAGAGGGAAGGACCTGGCCCAGGACCACACTCCCCATGCCCTTCCCGTCGCTCCCACACAAACGCACTCCATCCTTCAGCATTTCCCAGCAAACCATCGCAATCACCGAGCGCCCAGCGGCGTCAGAAACCGTCAGCTGAATTGCCTTGTGGTTCAGGGTAATACTTCACGTTTCTTTTTCCCTGCCTCTGAGCTTTATTTATTTATTTAGGAAGTCATTCATCATTAGCCCCAGCTTAGCTGCCTGACAGACTGGGAGCTCCTTGGGGCACAGGCTGCATCCCATCTCCGTGCTCGGGTGAATAACCGTCCGTCAGCCACGGCCCACAGCACCCCCTGCTCAGCCAGGGGCACCAACACCATCTTCTGACAGAAAGCGAGGCTAAATCCACCAACACCCCCCTCCCAAAGCACCTGCACACCAAGCCTGGGACCTGGGCCGATGGGTGACACTGGGTTACTGCACACAGCAAAGGGAAAAAAAGACAAAAAAGACAAAAACTCAACAAAGAGCCCAACCAACCAGCTGTTTTTGCTGCCCACACCAACAGAAGTGCAACAGCCTTTCTCATGTCTGGAGTCCAAGCTAAGGAAAAGCCTTTTTCTGAGATCAAATGCAGGTTCAGATCAGCTTCGCTCCACATTCCTGCGGAGGAAAGACTGCCTGGCCTCACATCTGTGCATGTCCAACTAAGAACATATGAGAAAACCACTGAACAATGAGGAACTGCTGCTTTCCTGGCTTGCAGCATGGCACAAAGATGACCTGTACTGGGAAGAGCCCATCCAGATGGCACCAGTCCCTCTGACCAGGCTAATCCCTCCAGCTTTGGCTTTCTGCTCCCTTCACACAGAAATTTGGATGCTACTGCATCTTGTGACCTTCTCCACCCTCCAAACCGCTCTGCCAGGTCTGCACAGGGACTC
This sequence comes from Tichodroma muraria, assembly GCA_013390105.1. NCBI lineage: Eukaryota > Metazoa > Chordata > Aves > Passeriformes > Sittidae > Tichodroma > Tichodroma muraria. The sequence goes on along the minus strand of WAAG01070995.1, from coordinate 326,692 downwards.
CCTTTGTGTTCAGCAGGAGGGAGTGGCAGCCCCCTCCACCCCAAAGCCCCTGTGCGAGCCCATTCCTGGGGCTGACAGCGCTGCTCCTCACCTGCCGACAGAACCTGCCTGCCCTCCGGACGTCTTCTGCAGCCCTCCGAGGACAACTTTAACCGGTTTCTCACAAAATAGGTGGTTCTTACCAAAAAGTCTTGTGCAAACCATCCCCTGAGGATGAGCAGTGGGTTCCCAGCCCCAGCAGCCAGACCAGGGGCATGGGAGGTCAGTCCCTGCCTCCGAGAGATGCCTGGCTCTGGGCAGGAGCACAGCCGAGAGGGGCAACCTGCTCCCCTGCTGCTGGGGCCCAAACAGAGCATCCCCCCAGCCCGCGGCCCAAGCAGGAGGCAAAAAAAGAGATGAAAAATCGAAAGGCAGAGAAAACATTCCAGAAAGTTAATTAGGAACAGGAGGGTGCTGTATCAGTTCCGGCTGCGAGAGCTGGACGGTGTAGGATGTCACAGCCCGAGAACGAGCTGCTCATTACCGGGATCACCGATCGATCGCTGATCGATCGCCCCCTTTGTTGTCTCCATCAGCGCCTGCTCCTCCTCGCAGCACACCCGGGCACCTCGGCAGTGCCACCTGGGCAAGGGGGTGGCAGGGCCACCCTCCTGCTGCTCCCACCAGGCCATCATCCCAGGGAGGGCAGCACTAACAGCCCCAGCTTCATCCAGATTTTGCCCAGGTCATTTTGATCCCCAGGCAGAAAGAGTCCCCAACAATACGAGTCACGAGTGAAATTACCCCCAAAATCCCCAAACTACACGCAGGCACACACCTCACGCCAAAACCAAAATGCAAAACTCTCGAAACACAACAGCCTGGAAGACTTTTAACCAGCCACAGGCAAGGCCCCTGCTCGCTCCCAGCCCACTGAGCCCAGAGAGGCCTCCATGGACAATGACAAAGTTGGTCTGGATTTACACTAAGACAGAGGAAAAATTTAACCCCCTGCTTCTCACCTTTAGGGTCCCCCATCCTTGAGACGCAGAGGGACTGTCCCTCCTTTCTCATGAATTCCAGCCCAGCACCACACCTAGCCCACATGCAGACAAGCCAAGAGCCTCCAGAAACAAAAAAGGAAAGAAATAAATTTCCTTTTTATGGCCTGTAGATCTCATGGCCACTCTTGTCTGCACATCCTTGGGCACCAGGCTGGGAGATGCCATGGGACTGCTGCAGTCCCCAGGCAGAGCGCTCTGCTCATCAGTGAGAAACAAATGACAGGAAATAAAAGTAGTGAAGCAAACATGCAAAGTTTCTCCTAATTGCTATTTGATGCTAAATGAAAATCGTTGTGGCAACAGCGCAGCTGCTGAGCTGTTTGCTTTCCTCACACCCCATGGAAGAGGCAGAACTGTGCTCCAGTGAGGAGGGGACGGAGGAGCCGGGAGGGTGAGTGGCAGCCACACAACCACCCCAGCAAATCCTCCTGCAGGGGAGGACGGGCTGCTGAGCCGCAGTAAGAAGGATAAAGAGGCTTGTCTTTCTTTGTCCCTGGAGCAGAGCTGGCTTCATCACCACGGCTTGCATCTGCTGATTAGTGACCAGCAAGGAAAGCTAATCAAGGCTATTAGGAAATGTCCTCCCGGGTGTGGCAGCGGCCAGCTCGAGGACACGGGGCAGCAGCTCCCACGGCCACCGGCCCAGCAGTGCCTCCAGCTGCCTTTTGTCCACCCCAGGACCAAGAGAGCTGCCATCAAGACCCACTCAGAGTCACCCCTGGGGCACTGAGATGTCATTGCTGGGCCTCCCTCCTGGAGCTCACCCTGCCTTCTCCTTCAGCATTCATTCCCTCCCATGAGCCAGGCGCTCCAGCCCTGCCAGCCAACACAGGGGGTTAACTTCCATAAAGAGGATTTGGTTTTGAGCTTGCAAGACACAAGATGAGCAAATCCCTTCCCTTGCTCTGGCAGGAATCCTGTGTCTCAAACCCACCAGCCAGGGGAGATTAAGAAAGGAGGAGAGAAAGAAAAAACCCCATCCATCACTTGCTGTCGTGATCTCATCTGAATTTGAGAGCTAAGCTGGGAGGATGCTGGGTCACTGCTTGGGCTGGTGGAGCTCTGCAGCCCAGTAGACACCAGAACAGACTGGACAGAGTCTTAGGCTGCACTGCTCAAGGTCAGCAGCAGGGTCAGGAAGCCACATCCACGCTCTGTGCTTGCTTTCCCTCTGATTTAATTCTGGGCTGTCTGTCTGGGGAAGCCTCTGGCTCTTGTCACATCCTTGCAGAGAGCCCCAGCTGCAGCAGGTGCCTCCAGAAATTACTCTCACGCATTGAGTGAAGCCCCACAAACCACACCAAAGTGCAGCAACCCCCAGATGGCACAAGCCAGGGGCGCTTCCAAGCCGAGCAGCTCAGCCAGGCAGGGCTCTGCTGCCATTTTCATCTTCCATACCAGATGCAAAATTAAGAGGCTGCTAACTAGGCAGAAACTGGGAGTACCACCATCCCCACAGCACTCCAGCTCCTGACTGACAACCTGATCTCACCCAGCTAGTTTGCTTCTGCTGAATCTGGTACTCCTCCCTTTCTGCTCTGAGCAGCTGTAGAGGCCGGTGCAGACATGCCAGACCAGAGGTGGCTGCTTCCACTGGCTGGGATGCAGCAGCCCATGCACAGCCCAGGCACACCAGGCATGCATCAGAGGTGGCTTAAAACATTTGTAAGCATCTGGAGATTGATAACATCCCTGCTGGGGCAGGCTGTAGGAAAGGAGCTTGTGAGAGCACCATGGGAGAACCTTCCCATTACCCAGCATTCAAAAAGCCTCCACCTGCTCGGCACTTCGTTTTATATTTTACTCTAAACCAACACAAGGGCTTCTTCTGACAAGCTGCCGAGATCATCTCGGTGTCTTTGTAGCAGTCAATCATCAGAAGGATCAGGCAGGGAGATTTTTCCGAGGAGGCTGGCTGAGCGCTCACGGCGATGTTTTTGCAGTGCCATGAATTAAACATGCAATAATGTTTCCTGGGCAGGTGAGGACCATCCACAGGCAACAGGCCGTGCCTGGCCAGGGAGGAGGTGCTGTGCGTCCTCCATTTCCAGCAGGGCAAGGCAGGGCACTGCCTCACAACAGCAGATTCTTTCCCCCTTGCTCATCACGGCTGCAGGAGCTTCCCAGGGCCCCGACCATCAGCCAGTGCTTGGGAGTGACTCGTCCATCTTCGGGGGCACCGAGCCAAACAGGACCGGGTCCAACAACAAATCTCTCCTTCGGACACGCAGAAGCCACCATATTGCAGAAAATGGCTTTGTTGTCACTGCACCATCTGGAGTCGCCAGGAAACGCAACTTTTTTGTCCCCATCAATTACCAAAGGGAGAAATCTGCTGTCCCTTGAAAGGCAAAGCTTCCAGCTTCCTCCTGAGGCTGGGGAGAAGACATGGGTGAACGGGAGCTGAGCCCCCCAACACCTTTGGGATTCATAACACCCTGTACCCAATCCTCTCTGCCTTTGGGAGCTGACCCACCGCCTCCCCCTCAGAATCCCAGAGTGGTTTGGGTTGGAAGGGACCTTAAAGATCCTCTTGTTCCCATCCCCTGCCATGGGCAGGGACACCTTTCATGAGGAGGTGGAACCATCCCAGCTCAGACCTGTTGGCAGCACTCAGGGGTTCCCACCTTGCTGGAGAGCAAGTGTTTCCTGTGGTTAAATTTCCTAAAACCAGAAGAGAGGAAAAGCCTCCATCCTATCCCTTTCACCAGAAGCTGGGCACAGTCCAGAGGGGTGCTTGGAGCATCTCCCAGTGGGAGGACATTGTTGGTGTCCCATGGGAGAGGCTGTGGGGGCTGAGCCAGCAGTGGGGCCACAGCAGGGACCCAGGGAACAGCCCAGGGATGGGAATGCCACCACTGAAGGTTTTTAGGAAGGCCAGGCATGCATCTGCCTCAAACGACTTCCAAAGGCATGGTGCTGCCTTGGGCCAGCGAGAGGGACTGACTGACCTTCCAACCTCCCTTCTGTCATTACTTTCTGTGATTTTACAACCTCTCTACACGGTTCATTTATCCTGAGTGAATTCCTGCTGCATCCTGCTCATCAGCCAGCTGTGAGCACCTTACTTGTGTGAGGGCAAAGCTGCTGCAGGTTCATGGACAGACCCAGCACGGGGGCAGGGCACAGGGAAGAAAGTAGGGGATGGGGGGAACCCCAAACAACTCTTGCTGAAAGAATATTATTAAGAGCCTCTTAAATCCCTCAGCTTCAGGCCTGTTTATTGGCCTGAATTAAGCCCAGGCCCTGCAGGTGATACCTCGTGGCCAGGGTGCTCTTGCCTGGAAGGGGTCAGTGATTCCAGCAACAAGGACACCAATTAAAGCTTTTAACGATGCAAGCCCAGGACCTTGCAGAGCCCTGAGCAGCCTCTGCCCAAGGCTCTCTCTGCCAATAACCCTGTGCTGGGGCTGAGTGATGGGTGCTGGGCTGCCTGAAGGGTTTAGACAATCACGGATTGCTTCCTTCCTCCCCCTAATGAAGCCCCCACAAGCTCCCTCCCCAGCACAGGTCCGTGAGTGCCTGTCACTCCCAGTCTCCTCCCAGTGCCTCCAAGAGCATCAGCACGTCTCTGGAGCAGCGAGGCAGGGTGCCAGGGAGGGATTTTATTTTGTTTTTAAAGCCTCCCCCCAGCCCTTTCCCACTACAGCCTCGGCTCGAGTTCTCTCGTTAATCTAATTGTTCTCCTAATGAAGATCTGCAATTCCTCAAACATTAATTACCAACGGCAGCAGCAGCAGCAGCTGTGGAACAAGAGCTCCCTGTTCCTAATAATACGCTTCACACTTTCGCCTGCCACAGCTCAATTTAGCTTTGCGTGATTTGGCTGGGGGCAGATAAATAATATTCCAGCTATGGGGCTCAGCAGACAAACCCAGGAGCGGGCAAAGCTCTCCCCACACCCTGGAGCATAGCAGGTCCTCAGCTGGCTCTGAAAATCCCTGTTTCATTCCACCTGCAGCACCGTCCCCATCCTGCAGCTTTGGGCAGGCAAAGGGCTGGGCCAGCAGCCTGAGCCCTGCGAGGCAGGGAGGAAGGCAGAGGTGCTCCTTCCCCATCCCTGTCCACGTGCTGAGCACCATGGCAGCACAAACGGCCCAGCGGGGAGGTGAGAGCACGGCCAGGGAGGGAACAAGCAGCAGAGGATGGGCTCGGGCATCAGGAATGAGTCAGGGGACGGAGGAGGAGAGAAGAGGGAGAGCAGGTGAGGGAGGGCAAAGCTCCAGCCATTATTTGTTTCACTCCCAGTAAAATGGAGAAGAAATGAAAGGGAAGGTTGGTGGGCATGGTGAAACTCAAGCAGGACCAAAGCTGCGGCTGCCCCAGTCCTGGCAGTGTCCCAGCCAGGTTGGACACTGGGGCTTGGAGCACCCCGGGATAGTGGAAAGTGTCCCTGCCATGGCAGGGGATGGAATGGGATGGGCTTTAAGGTCCTGCCAAGCCAAAGCACTCTGTGATCCTATGATTTTGGGGGGTAGTTGATCTCTTCCACACCCCTGCTCCACCGTGATCCGTAACACAGTAACGGAAAAACACTGCTCATGTTCACTAAGGTCAACCCCTCTCTATCCATCCTCGCCTCCAGCCCAAGGGCACGTGGGGGGAGCGGGGAGGAAGCCGTGCCCAGGCAGAGGAGAGCTGCCAGGCAGGTCCCACCTTACAAAAGAGGCTCAAAAGCACGGGTTAGCAGAAGCAGCTGGAACGACTGGAGCCAGGAAAGGCTGTGGCAGCCCCTCTAGCCAGCACTGCACAGCCAAAAATACACAAGGGGAACAAAACAACGCACACACACACAAAAAAGCCCACAAGAGTTTTCAATGACAAAAGCAAACAAATAGATTTGTGAATAAATATTGATTTGACAGGAAGTGAGACAAACCCTTCCAAAAACACTCGCTGGCACCGGGTCCCTCTCCCAGCACAATGAGCAGTCGTCATCATTTCCTGGGTGCCTTTGCATGGTCAGCAGCTTCGGCTGCTTTGCAAGGTTTTGGTTTGTGGGGGTTTCTGGTCTCCCCTGTGCCTGGAAAATCTTGAGAGATTCCAAGAAATAAACACACATCCTAAGGAGGCTGTGCTGGGCAAAGGGAGCAGCACAGTGAGCAGAAACCCCCACTATTCACCCTAATACCTCTCCAGAGGTGGCCACTTAATTCACTCCAGGACTACAGGCTCAGTTTGGTCTAAAGGAGTTACATTCCTTTCAGCCAAAGCTCAGGGCTGAGTCAGACCCAGTCACAGAGCGATGGGATGCTGCTTCACTCGCTTCTTCCCGACCACAAACACATCTGCACATACCCTGATCCTCCCCAGACACACACACGGGCCTTTCATCCCGGGAAAACCCCCCAGCACTGTTGCTTTGCAAAAATTAATTAACGTGCCCACGTGGGGGATTTTAAGGCTCGGTTCCCACTACAAAGCAGGCATGGCCGGGGGAGATGGGTGGGAGAGATGGGCACTGGTTCCTGGATGGCAGCACTGGGATCCTGGGGGAAGGCCAGATGCAGGGACCTGCCCTTCCCCTGCCTTGCAGAACCCTTTGTACCGCGTTAGTGAACGTCCTGCTGAACCCCCTTTGCCTCCTGCAGCCCCCAGAGCCACACTGGTGCAGCAGAAAGCACCAAGACCAGCACTGCTCATATTTGGTGGTTTCCCACTCAATTCCCAGCCTTGCTGTGCTTATGGAATCCAACTGAGGGAACAAGGTGGCAGATTTCACCTGGTTCACCCCCAGAACCACCACACCAGGAGTTCAGTCACCGCACACTGTCTGGAGATACATCCAAGGTGGAGGTGCTGCATCCCAGAGCTCCCCAGGCACTGGGCAGACACGTGACTCAGGGCTGAGCATCCCAGCATGGATCCTGCACGCCTCCAGAAAAGGGTTTTCTTTGTTCAGCTTCCTCCCAGCACAGAAACCCCAGCGCCGTGAGGGGCCGGTGACGCCGCTCGCAGCTTTCCTGCTCGCAGCTTTCCTGCTCATTTCGTTTTCAATGAGTGAATTAGCAGGCAGCCAGCTGACTTGAACATCCCCTTATCTCTGCACCAAGCTCGCTGCCGAGGATTTGCATAATTTTAATCTTTCCCACCAATGAGCATGAAAAAATTAGTTTTCCACTATTTTATCTTCTGTTTGTGTTCAATAAACAGAGCTGGCGGCTTTGCTCCATGTATTTATACTGGGAACCATGAGGAAGGAGGAGGGGGAATTCCCCCATCTCCAGCATTCGGCCATGCAGAGGGTTAAACCAGAGGAGGGAGGCTGGGGGAAGGCTCTGCAAAACTGCAGCTGGAGATGGATTTGAAGCCCAAATTTCCTTATCCAATCCCAGTTGTTTTCTCCAGAGTCCCTCTCCTATCTCACAGCTCCAGCTGTCAGGCTTCCTCCCATCATCAAGACCTTTGATTTCCCTCTCAAGCAAAGAGCTTGCTGGACTTGCCCCAAATACAGGCTCCAGACCCCAAGAACATCAGGACTCCAGGGATGGGGCGGGAAGTGCTTGAAAAATGAGGTCCCACCTGGAGGAACCTCCTTGTGCAATCACAGGGAACCATGCAAACGTGGGGACACGCAGAAAATCGCCAATGCAGAGCTTCGGGGGTTTGCTAATTAAACGCTTTAAAGCACACCCCAAATATTAAGCTTGTCTGTACTAAAATAAGGCACTGAAAAGAAAATGGTCCTGCTTCACCCTTTCTGCTGCAGTACAAGAACACCATTTTGGGCAGCACACAGAGGCAAGAGATGCACGCTGAGGCCCATATCCTACATGGTGCACTTCTGGATTACAGCTGGAAATCAAGGCTGCTCTGAAGGAAAGGGAAATGCAGAGAAGACTGAGCTCTCCTTGCAGGCTCCCCACTCATGAGCAAGGTGGAAGGTACACATGTGGAAACACTTTTTAAATGTCTTTCCTACCTGTGCAGCCAAGTGCAGGTCAGGGCACACCCCAGCCAAAGGCAGGGGCACATCTCCACCATCTCCAGAAATCCTGGACTGGCCTTTGCACCCAGGTGTTGCAAAACGTGGAACATGTAAGATTTTCTTAAGTAAGAATGTTCTTTGATATTGTATACTTTCAAGCCTAATCGACAAAAAGGGAGATTTAATCCATGAAACAGAGTAGCAAACAAGCTCTAAGTGATATCCAGGTGTTAGAAAAATAAATTACTTGCTGGTAGAATTGCCTTGTTAAAGTTTGGGGCTGGACATGCTCCTCATGATCGCAGACCTAGAGGGAGGTTAACAAAGCTTGGAAAGAAGGATGTACCACTGATAATGGATGCAAAGAATGCAGAATTTACAGGCCACAAGGACATCTGGCAGGACTCCAAAGATAAGGAAGAAACTAATAAAGCCAAGTCAGCAATTGTGCTGAAATCAGCTCCAAGTGGGTAAAAGGTAATTCCAGCAGGGGCAGATCGCGACCACGATTTTTGTGGACAACACAGGGAGGGCCCAAGGGCAGGTTTGCCCCAAAATGCAGGGATTAATGGCAGTGGGGTGACTCACAGGACTGGTCCCCCCTTTCCGGGGCTGTGGGTCCCCCATAAGCACCATGGAGAGGACCGGCTGTCAGGAACCCAGTTGCAGGGCGTGCAATGTCAGAGGCAATGTCCAGCAGCTCCAAGGAGCCCATTTCTCCCTCTCCCTGCACCTCTGCCCACCGATCCTGGGCTCCACACAGCCCCCGCCTGCTACCAGCTCATCTGCACCCAGAGGTGCAATTACCTTCCCTGTGTTCTCTATTTGTGCTCTACGAACCATATAATTTTCCAGACCAAAAACATAATTAAAGAGTCCAAGTGCCTTGGAATGGAGACCTCTCTCCTGCCACTGCTCTTATCTTCTCTAAAAATACCCCAGCACGGCAGCCCCGTGCCAGGGCTGAGCCATGACCTCTGGGTGCTTCTGGCACTGCCCTCTCCCTCTCCCTCTCCATCTCCCTCTCCCTCTCCTCTCCTGCCCCGCACCTGCGGGGGGAGGTGGAGGGACAAGAACAATAACACCGAGCAGGGGGAGGGAAAAAAAGAGAAGCAAAACCCGACTCCGAAACAGCCCTGGGGGAGAGTCACTCGCCCAGACTTGCCGTAATTACACTCCTACTGCTGGGTACAAAGCTCTTGGCTTGGCCTTCTCATAAAGCTGGAAGAAGGAAGGTGAAAGGAATATTTTTTCTTTTTTTAAATACCCCGAAGGGTCAAAACAACCTTTTAACTTGTCAACTAACAAGTTCAAACAGGACTGCAAGTTCTGCTTTCCATAGCTTCCAGGGAGAGACATCCAGACCAGTTGCCTGAGCTCAAGTCCTTCAGGCCCTTACAGTTCTTTTGACAGCCAGAAAAATCGAGGTAAAGGTATTGGCAACGGACACCAAAACCACTTCCCGGCAGGAGCACCAGCCTGGGCACCGTGCTCCGGCACAAGAACCCGAGCTCCAGCCCAGCTCCATCACCCCACGTCCTCGGGCAAACCCTGCCACCTTTCAGCGCGCGTTTCCACATCCTTCCCTGTAATTAAGCCCTGCATCGCCTGCTCCCGCTCCCTGCCAGCACAGATCCCTGGCCCAGCCACGGAGCAAAGCTGGCCCAGTCCCTCTTTTCTGTTCTCTCGCACCTCTGCAAACGGTTCAGCCAAACCCATGCAAATCCCCAAGAAAAACAGTTATTTAAGAGCCCTGCTCCTTGCAAACCTGGGGCTGGCACGGCTTTAGCGTGAGCTTGTTTGAGCAGCGCCCAGCAGCCAAAGCACATATGGAGCTCCCATGAGCCAGGGAAGGAAAAGCCAAGGGACCTCACAAGTTCTGCCTTCACTTGTTAATTTACAGGAAAACCTAAGTCTGCTCCGATATAACCTTCTCCTGAGGCTGCTCAGCCCATACATGGCCTCCAAGTAGCCAGTGAGCACCTGAAGGAGGAAAAAAAGCAGCATCCACAGAGTTTCTGGTGCTTATTTCAGTAAATTCACACCTTCCTCAATTCCCCGTGGCTTTGTGCGCCAGGTCTGTACAGCATTCACGCTACCCCAGTGCTGCTGCTGCTGACACCAGCGGTAGAAAACTTTCTAAAAACTCACTTTTTTTGCTTGAAGTGTTGGCGGCCTTCCCTCTGCCACCGTGGTGCTCACGCTGGTCCTGGAGATGTCCTGATGGGACCTAGCACAGCGCAGGCTGGGTGCTCCTCTTCCCTTGACTCTGAGGCTGTTCCATGTGCCCTTCAGTACCCAATGTAATCCTTCCCAGTCAGAGACTGCTGAATCCACCTGAAGAAGGACCAAAGGAGGCTGGAGGTGCCTCCTGGAGAGCCCTGGTGGTGCTGAGCCCCTGCTCTGTCCCAACAGACCTTTACAAGAGTCAGTGGTCTGGTTTAAAGTTTGGGATGGGTTTTACAGGTCTGTCCTTGGTGCATCTGTGGGGACACATTTGCAACACAGCCCATGACAAAGCTGATTTTCAGGTTCTGAAGTGATCAGAGAAATGGTCCAATGAGGACTTTTCTGTGTTTGCTCTCTGTGTTTTTCTTTTTGGCTTCTTACACAATATTTACAAGGGAAAAAAGGTGTCTGAAGCAGCAGCTAAAAACACAAGCATTTTTGTAAATCCTCCTCCCACTTCCAAGATTGTATCAACAAAAGAAAAGAGGAGGCAGAAAAAAAAACATAAATAGGAGTTTCACATTGACAGTCTCTTTGAACAACTTTCAAAGAGCTCCACTACCTGTTCTCCCATTTGATTTTGGTTTTTTCAAAATATCTACAGCGTGTTCCTCCACATACCAAAGGAATCCACCAACTCAGGTCCCTTTTCTGAGCTGCTCTTTGGAGAAAGCACCCCTGGGTCAGCAGCTCTTCAGATGCCAGCCCAGGGCCAGGGCTGTGCCGGGATCTGTTCCAAGGTTTGCTCAGTGGACAGGGGATTGCACCTTGATGCTGAAGATCCTGGAGCTATTCCCAGCTCAGCTGCAGGTCTGCAGTGGCTTTGACTTCCACCAAGCACATCCAGCATGGAGAACAGCTGAGCCTCTTTCTTAGGTGGGATCATTAGGAGTGAAAGCAAGTAGAAATCTTGAGCACACAACAAATTTTGGCAGCTGAAGTCATTTAAAACATTGCAGCCCTTTGCTGGGTGCCATAATCTTATTTTTAAATGAGCACTTCCAGGTATTGACCTTCTACACTCAGGACTTGTAAGAACAGGTAAAGAAAAGAGTCCCCAAATCCCATCACAAAAAGATTGCAGAGACCAGGGAGAAATCACCCCTTAAATCAGCCACTCCTAAACCAAAGAATTTGTGCACCAAGTCAGGAAATCATTTATTAGCCCAAACCTAAGCCATGAATTTCACACACAGCCTTTGTGGGGGCAGGGGCTCTGCCCCACGCCAAGGGCTTTGCCCTGCTCACAGGAGCCTGGCAGCTGCAGCTCCCTGGAGCAAATTCCATGGCCAAGGTTGATGCAATGCCTACAGACATTCCTCCCTATCCTTCAAAACAGAAAATAAAATTAAAAATCAACCTGCATGAGAGAGGCAGTCCAGGGACCTGCTCAGCCGATGCAAGTGACAGACAAGTCCAAGGGACAATCGAGTTTTGGATTATGATGGGAAAGAGGAACTACATATACATGAGCACAAACCGTAAATAAACTGGAAATAAATCCCATGGATATGGTGACAGCAGCCCACAGACAGATCTTTACAAATTGCCTTTTACAAGGAAATGCCATTATATCAGGGTTTATGGGCCTCCCTGAGATGGGCACAGGCAGAGCTGTAAATACTGCCACTGCAGCCATCAGGCAAGAGGCAAATCCATGAGGAATTCTTGGTGCCAACAGCACGGCTCTGCTCCTCAACAGCAGGGCGAGGTGGGGAAGAGGAAAGGAACACGATCCAGCACTCCCAGGCAGTGGGAAGCACTGCTGGACAAGGGCATTTTCCATTACACACCATGCCAACCCATGTGAATCAAATTTGCACTTCCCATGGCAAATGAACTGCCCAAATCATTCTGCCTCAGTTTCCTCCCGTGCTTCATGAATAGAGGATGCTGAAGAGCTTTTTAACACCACCAAGTATCTAATTCACTGAAGATGATTAAGTGCCTCAAAGATTTCTGAAGGAGCTGCTATAGGAAGGCATTAATTTAAATATCTAGTGGCATAGAACATAATGCCAGACAGATTTTCTTCCATTCTTTTATAATAACTTAATAATCCTCAAAATAGTTTCATTGTTAATGCTCCTGTTGTGTATTTTATTAGTGCTTTTTAAATTGTAAAGTAAGGTAAACACTCCACATTTCTCTAACACCTACCAAAGAGCTTCTCAGAAAGAATTACTTAATCTTCACAAACACCCGTGCGCGGGGACCCGTCCTATTCCCAACCGCGAGCATCATCCCCTCTTCACGCAAAGCCACCCGGGATCCTCCGAGGCTGAACGGCAGCAGAACGCTCGCTCCCGCTCCCGCCCCCGCCCCGGATTTCATCAGCGCTTATCGTCCGCTCTCCTCAGGGAGCCGCGATCCCAGCGAACAAAAGGAGCCGCCCCGGCCCGGGGCTCTGCGGCTCACCCGGCTGCCTAGGCAGTTTATTCAGCCCCCGAACGCGGAAAGCCCGCGGCTGCTGAGGACTGTCCGGACCCGCAGGGAGACCGAGAGCCGGCTCCTGGCCGCTCCTGCTCGGCTCCCGCCGGCCCCGGCTCAGAAAGGCTGCGGAGTCACACAGCACCCCGGGCTGCGAGGGGCACACAGAGATCGCCGAGCGCGGCCCTGGCCCTGCACAGGCACCCCAACAATCCCACCCTGGGCAGCCCCGGGGGCGTCGTCCGAACGCTACGGCTGCTATGCTATGCTATGGCTGGAGAGGGGTGGGAGATGTTCGATTTGTAGATAAATCTCAGCTTGAGATAGGAAAAAACCCCAACAAACAAACAGGTTTGGCTCTCTTGAGAGGAAAAAAAAAAAAAGAAAAATGGAAAAAAGTAAAGTTTTCTAAGGTCTACGGTGAAAACCACCCTCCCTCCCCTCCAAGAAAACCTACAGAAAGAAAAATGCAGGATCAGCCAGAGTTGCTGACGGAGAGGCCCCAGGGAATAGTCAGTTATTGAAGTTTTGCAACATAAAGCCTAAATTATTTATTATTATTTTTTTTCCTAAAAAGAGAGGAACAAAGCATCTCCCTGCTCAAAAGTTAACAACTGTGCGACATCATCTCCACATTGTCTCCCTGTTTTATCGCCACAGCACAGCGCTGAGCAGATTCCACCCCAGGGCAGACACAAAACCACAGGGCCACGGTTTCTAATTATACCCTCTATTCTCAGGGAAATGGTTTATTTATTAGCTCTTTGAGCTTCCCTTTCATTCATTCTCAGTCCCAGTCCCGGCAGCGAGGGGCTCTCGACAAGAGGAAATTTATTAGGTTTTTCTCCTTCCCCACCTTCCACGCTCTCCCACCCAGCCTGTCGCTCCTCTCCCCGCTCAGCCTCATCGCTTCTAATTCAATAACTCGCAGTATAATTACTCCGTAATAACACCATTATCTTAACATTTACTCAGCAGCTGTGATCCCGTTACAGCGAGGCGAGGAGGGAGAGGAGAAGGGATCCTCCGGGGACAGCGATGGGGAGAGACGCCAGAAATCCCCCCTGGCCGGAGCCAGGGCTGCGGCAGCGGGGACGGGGCTGTGCCGGGGAGCTGTGCCCGCAACCCTGCCCCAGCCTCTCCCTTTCATCTCCGCTCCTCGGGATCTGGCAGGTTTGCCCGCGGAGGAGGGACGCAAGTCCGGCTCTGCAGCGCCATTTAAGCCCACCCCGCGCTCCAGAGCCTCCCAAAACCCCGGCGTCAGGGAAACGGACTGAAAACAGGGGCAGGCAAGAGGGAAAGACCCGCTGGGAGGACAGGACTGTGCTCTCTGCAGGAACAAACAGCATCCTCTCCTGCAAAGCCGCCTCTCTAAATACAAACACCCACCACCGATACATTATCCCAGCTACCGCTGGCTACAAAGACTGGGTTTAACTTTTACTCCAGAAATCCTGCAGAAAAGCGTTTTCCCATTCCACAACAGCACATCTGAATAGGGTAAGAAATTCTTCTAAAGCCAGACACTAAAACTCCAATAACTTGTGCAGCAAATGAGGCGGAGAACAGCCCATTTAATATCAGCCAAGACCAACTCCAAGCCTGCCTAGAAAGGCAGAATTTCAGCCTACAAGCTTCACCCAGCCCTGAGAGAGGGCTCAGGTGTTGGCACCTTCTGTCTCTTCACTGCGGTTTGATTTTCTGTGATATTTAAACAAACAAGCCCACTGCATATTTAGGCAGAAATGTTCCTACATGCACCATAGAAAAAGCAAGTTACTACAGCCCCTGCTGAAGCCAGCACGATTTTGAAGCCTACAAGGTGAGGTCAGGTTTAACACAGATATCAGATCCCAAAATCACACCCGAAACTCCGCACAAATGCCAGTGTAAAGGACTAATTCCCACTCGGATGTATCTGTTTCATACACACGCTGCAGCAGAGGGGTAAACACCGTTTATTTTGATTGATTATCCATCGTGTAATGCAGAGCTGTAATTCCATCAAGCCATCAAAGCGATTCGGCAATTATATAAATCATGGGAGGAACGTGCGAAAGCTTTGTCGTTAGAAACTCAAAATGGCATTTCCTCACATTCTATTGCTGCATATTGGCTTGTTTTTTAATAATACACAGGCAGATTATTTTGGTTTTAAATTTGTTTACATGCCTCTCATACACCAATTCACTGGGTATGCCAAAGCCAGATCCCATCAGCATTAATAAGACATTTCATGCTGTCTTCCACTCCACAGCAAATTTCCAAAACAAACTCAGATTGAAACGCAGGCGCTGTGATGAAAATCACACCCCTGCCACAACCCAACCCCCTGGAAATGGCTGAAGCTCAACAATCCAGCCCTGTGTCACTCACATGGAAGAGGAGACTTCCCACTTCCAGGGCACGATGAAGGATGCTACAGGGAGCTCTTGCCACAGCTCAGGTTTCATTAATTATAACTTTATATAAATCCTTTACTACTGAATAGATCTTGTGCACAGACATGATCATATGTATGTGCATTATCATAATTAAATCCACAATAAAGTAAATCAGGTGGTTTGTGATGCATTATCTAGAAACTGCTCCTGAGTTTTTACACCTATGTAGTTCAAGTTCAGTAGAAGTGACAACCCCCAGCTCCAGGACACTGCAATGGCAGCAGCTGCTCTGGAGGTTCAGATTCCTGCACATTCCTCTTTATTCCTCTCCTACAGGACCTGGGCAGAGCAAAGCCCTTACAGAGCTCCCTCAAGCCCATCCTCTTCCCATCCAGAAGAGGAGCAATTCCCAAAATCTGGGCAAGAGGCAGCAAAGGTGGAGCCCCACTGGTGTCAGTGGGCTCTGGCTCAGCTGCAGACACATCCCAGCTCCTGGTGAAGGGAAAAGTCATTAAGGATTTGAAAGCGTTGATGGCAAAACTACCCCTGCCTCCGATGGGAGCAGATTCCATTCTGCTCCTCTGCTCTCCCAGCCCAGCAGGGAACTGCCCAGGCAGAACTCCACTGAAGTTGCTGGGATTATTTGCCTTTGGTGGTTTTCTTTCTTTAAAGATAAAAATAAATCCAAGCACTTGGCTTGAATTGTGGGCCCTAAATCAGTATCCATAATCTGACTTTTAGAGTTTTTGGGGAGAAAAAAAAGGAAAGAAAAAGCCATTCTGAGCTGTGGGCTGAAAAGCCACCCAAGATAAACCAAAAAAGCACTAAACATGGAGCCATTAAGTGAGAAAGGACTACAACTTTGATGTGACACTTGGCTGTTTGCTGGCACTATAAACTACTGCGCACTAAAAAAGTTTGTTAAATGCTCCATAAACTTTAACACATTGCTGAAACACTTTGAACCGAGAATTTTATTTGGCTATCCACAAACCACGCTTGGTTACAGGCAAGGAACAGCAAATGCAGATTTTTCTCAAAAAATTATTTCATTTTGAAGCAGTGAAATAAATACAGGTAGATTTAAGATTTTGTAAGAAAGCACCCACACCATGTCAAACAGGGATTGAGTCTTTGGGGTTCATCCCTTTTCAGCACCCCTGACTTTCAAACTTTCCAGGAACAACCAAGTCCTGGACATCAGGCAGAGCCAGGAGAATGGTGAAGCACTAGAAGAGCTCTGCAAATCATGAGGGAAACAGCACAGGGGAGTCCACACTTCACCTTTTCTCTGTGTTTGCCTAAACTTGCATTTCCAGAGCAATTCCAGATCTAAACCAGAGTACAGCCAAGAAGCAAAACTAATCTTTAAAAAAAATAAATCCCCAGAAGCTTTAATATTAATGTTCATTTCTCGCCACGAAGAAAAATGTGTCTTTCTCCTGACTTTGACATTTTCTTCCCCAAAGCAGAAGGGAAGAAAATCAACTCCCCAGAGTGGCAACGAGGTGTGAAGCACGAGTCACCCACTCCCATCACCTTGAATCCACGGGAATTTCACACTGGAACGGAGACACTTCCCAAAGGAATTTTTTGCCCAACAAAACTTGCTGAAAACCCTAAAATCCCCCAGCTGTCTTAAGCATCACTGGCTTTGCATAAAACCTAAAGCCACTTCTAACACGTCACTCATCTTCCCTATTAAGCCAAATGGAAACTGTGCCACGGCTCCCTGCTCAGGGACGGGCACGGGTTCGGATCTCTCTGTCCCAGAGACAGACAGGGACTGAGACCGAACCCCGCCTGCACCCCCGCGCTGGCACAGGGCCCAGGGAGGCAGGGCACACAGAGGGGACAGCCCCGACCTCCCGGCACAGGGGCTGCTGCAATCTCCTGCTGCTTTCCAGCGAGTCCTTGGGAGCAGCGGGGACAGAAATTCATTTTGAATCACAACTGTGCCTGGGGCTAAATCACTCGGACGGTGCGATTTACACATTCCCACTCTCCGGGCAGTGCATAAAGCAAGCGTGGGGCCATCATTCACGTGGGGACATTGCTCTGGAACGCGCCGTCAGGACAGCGTTTCACGGGAGGAACCGGGCGCTCCACCCTCGGCAAGAGAAATGGACTGCTGGTAATGGACCACAACTCCTGCCCTGCAGGCAGGCACCCCGACACCGTCAAACACGCCAGGCTGCGTGGTTCACCCGCTCCAGCAGCACCCAAAGGCAGAGCTTCGGAGGAATTGCCTGCCTGGGTGAAGCTTTTCCTAGCTGCAAGCCAGCACTGCCTGGCACGGGACCTGCAGCAGGGAGCACAGAGGAGCTCTTCCCTGGGGCTTTCTCTGGCATTCAAGACACCAGACCTATACATACTGGAGAATGGCAAATAACCAAGTTTTCTCTC
This sequence comes from Tichodroma muraria, assembly GCA_013390105.1. Taxonomy (NCBI): domain Eukaryota; kingdom Metazoa; phylum Chordata; class Aves; order Passeriformes; family Sittidae; genus Tichodroma; species Tichodroma muraria. The sequence continues at coordinate 309,272 of WAAG01070995.1, read as the reverse complement.
CTCCACACATACTCAGGGCTCCAGGAACAAGGTGTGGATGGCATGAGAGCACTCCCAGAACAGGACCCACAAGACACTGTGAAACCAGAGCCTTGCTGGCTGCTGGAGCCCTTCTCCAGCAGGACAGAACCCACCGGGGCAGCTTGGAGCAGCCTGAACCTCTGCAGGTCCTCTCCAGCCTCGCCCGTTGCGTGACTGACTTTTCCTCTTGCCTGCATGCTTGGGGCTCCAGCCTTCAGCTCCAGAGCAAACACCAGGTCTTGGTTAGTGACATAATCCTGTGAATCCCAGCAGCTCCCATTTCACAGGACACAGCTGTTCACTTCCCTGCACGCATTTTTACAGTCACTTCTCCCCTCCTTTCCCCCTCCCCCAAATTTTTCTGCCTTCTGCTGCTAAAGTTAAATAAACACATTTTCAGGATGGGAGTTGTAACTTTATCCCTTATTTTTCATTCCCCTGTCTTCTTCAGACCAATATTTAAAGGTTTTGCATCCTCAGAAACCTTGCAGACACAAGGCTTGCTGCACTGCCATGGCCCTTGGCCACCACGAAACCAAAATTCACGAGGCAGTTCAGCACCTTGGCATTGTGCAACACAAGGAAGGACCAAAGATCCCACAATCCCAACACTCCTCGTTTCATGTTCTGCAGTACCACCCTCACCTCATCCCAACGTTCCCTTCATTGCACACGAATTTTCTGCCCCTCCTTGCTCCCAGTTTCCTCAGTTTCTGATGGAAAAGGCGTAAAGGAAATCATCCCCAAGGGCTTATTGTACAACACAGGCAGGGAATTCCCTGCCTGGCTGTGTGGGTGCTGCACAGGGCCCACGTCGGGCAGGTGACAAGGAGCTGTGTGGAGGGCACGTCCTGCGGGTCCCTCCCTCAGGGAACAGCCCAGCCCCGAGCAAACGCGGCGTTCACCCACACCTGAGGGCACCTGCAGCCCTGACACACGATTAAAGCCTGCCTGTGCCTCCTGGAGAGGTGACCTCCCTCCTACAGCACTTCCAGGAGGCAAAGCCAGTGGACACTAAACCTTCTGGGCAGATTTTACACCTGGATTTGGTCCTGGAGCATGGCACCTGTCCAAGATTGCATTTCACTGTAGCTGCTCCTCAAGGTCCCCATTTTGGCTAGTTCCTGGTGGCCTTCATGGCTATGAAAATCCTCCTGCTCTTGCAGGCAGACAAGTGACATTTCCATGGACACAGGTTGGCACAGTGACCTCTGGGAAAGGATCGTGTGATGCATCCCAGCGATACCACCAGGACACTGCTCCCACACCAGGAAAAGCAGCCAGTTTCCCCTTCCCAGGCCAGGGCATATCAAATTATTCGCCCTCAGGGCAGCTTTTAAAAATCAAGTTTCTCTTTCCTACTCCTTCACTCAAGGAGATCAGCAGCAGAAGATATCCCACATGCCCCTCCTGCTGCTCCAGAACTGCCAATTCCCAGGGCAGCCTATTTGGTGACCTCAGGGAAAGAGGGATGGACAGGGTCATGCAAAGTACCCAGATCCTGTAACAGAGCATGGGGAGAGGCTGCTGCTTGCTTCCTTAAGTAAAGGATAAAGTTTTAATTTAAGCTGATCTCTGGAGAGAGAAGAAGGTTATTGAATCCACAGGAAGCAGCAGGGAATGAACCAAGTGACCCTGAAGCCAGGCACAGGCAACCAGGATTCCCAAGGGTGACAAAGCCAGGGGCACAGACTGGCACCAGATTTGCTGTGGATTTTTTTCATCCCCTGCTCCGGACACACACTTCCCTTGTGCTGCCTCACAGAGCAAACAAAATGTCATCTCTTCGGGGAAACTGGAAAGACTATTTTCTTCCCAACCCTTCCCCCTCTCTGAATCCTCCCCTTTTGCAGCTTGCAGCAAAGTGCCCCTAATCCCCAAATTCTCTCTCTACCTGCAGGGAGAGCTGAAACCCTCCCCGTCCCCTCCCCCAGCCCTCCAACCACACTAATCCATCAAATTCCCCGGCCTTGCAGCCCACCCCCAGCCCTGACAGCGGCAATCCTGGCACCAGATGTCCACTGACAAAGGCAGCACCAAGCATCAAAAAGCAACTGCCCATCACCCCTGTCCCGATGGGCCCCGGCAAAAAGCGAGTTCAAAGCCCAACAGCCTGAGCAGCATCCGAGCGTCCTTCTGCCACCCCGGGCACACGGGGTGGCCACTGCCTCACTGGGGACACGGTGACAAAACTCAAACCACGTCTGAGCCCACCGAAGGGTTACTATTCCCCTCTTGCATCGGGGATTTAAACCAGGGGTCACTGGCGGAAAACAAAAGGGATTTTATTTTTTTAAAAAAAACAAACCCTGAGCAAGACATCTGTGCTCTGTCCACACGACGACGAAGCCGCATTAGCAGCGACTTTGTTTAAAGAGCACTGTTGCTGCTCCCGGCACCCTCTGCGCCGCTGCCAGAAGGGCTTTGCTGGCCAAACCACGCTCCAGATTAGCCATCTGGATTATCTGGTTTTGCTAAACCTGACCGCCAGCCCGGCCTTTGAGACAGCACACCCATCTCCGGGGACCTGCTCACAGAAAGAGGTGGAGGGGAGGATAATTTCCACTCCACACCCTCAGAAACCCTTCAAATGCACGAATTCTTTGCCCTGTCTTCCCCTTTCCTTCAGTTTGGCACTGTGGTATTCCGGCACGCTACTACATCAGCCTCCTCTGTCAAGTCCTGCTGGGCTGCTTACTCTCTCAGCCCCCATCCTTATTTCACAAACACAATTTCAAGCTTTCCCACATCTCCCTCAGAGAAACGGGAGAAGCAATGTGCGGGCAGGCACAGCCACGCAGGAGGGACAGGCTGGGCACACAAAAGCCTTGCCTGAAACCCATCCCCAAAAATCTGTGCTAATGGAGCCGACCTGGCAACAGCACCCAGGACAGGAACAATGTTTCTACAACTAATTAATTGCAACAATCTCCCCGGCTGGCTTCTGAAACATGTCCAGCCGATGGTTTGTAGGCACGGTGAGCATCCCTCCTCCTTCCCACGCATCCCGGCACCACAGGGACAGCCCCTGCCACCCACGCTGGCACCTCCTCCGCAGGCAGGGCCCCTACGCCACAAATCCGGGGGAAATTTGAACTGCCATTTTCCCTCTTACACACAGATTTAGTGCTCCTGCTACAGCATCATTTTATTTATGGTATTGCTTCTGCCGTTGTAACGATCCTACATAAATTCCACATCCCGATTCCCTAACAATACTTGCTGCTATTATAATAATGATCCCATCTGAATGGCACAGGTGTCATTATCAGAAAATCTGTTTGTAATAGGGAAGCAACTGTAAAAAAAGGCATTACACCCAAATGAACTACTTAAGGATTACCATAACCAGGGGCCTTGCCTCAGCTCCCTCAGCTGCAGCGCTGCTTCCTGCCTGCTCAGAAATAGATAGCAAGTCAAAATTAGCAGGTAAGTCATCCTGTGATTTGGGAGCTGGTGCTGAAAATGAGCACTTTGTAGCTTCATCACACAAATAAAATCTACCTCCGCGCAGATTTAATAAAGAATTTTTGCAATGCACTTACTAAGTGCTAACGAGAGCACTAATCAGTACACAGAGAAATGGAAACACACCCTTACCCTTACCACCCCATAAAAGTTACCTGTAAATAGCAAGGAAGGGCAGAACAGCTTCTTTAAAAATCCAAACTCACCCAAGCGCACACGAGCTCATGCAAAATTAAGGCAGAAGTCACTTCAGAAGTGGCGTAAGACACACAAGAAAAATCAAGGGTCTTGTAGAGATCCGAGTTAGATAGACCTCAGATCTCCATCCCTGCCTCAGCCTGTGCACGTTCACAGCTCCCAGGTGCCTCCTGATTCAGGAAGTTTCACCTACCACAACAGTTATTACTCCTACAAAAGAGTTCTGGAAGGGCAGCTACTCCTTCAAAGAGAGCTTCCAACAGATGTTTTCCCACCATCAGCATTTGAACAAACACTGTGTCTCACACCTTCCACAGTCCCTAATTTTACCAGTTCATTCTTCGCACCCACAAACGCAGCACGAAATAAATTCAAATGTAACAAGATTGCACTTCCCTGGCGCCATAAGATGTGCTGCAAACTCTGCCTACTCTGACAGCAAAGCCTTGCATGGGAACAAAATACACACAGGGTTCAAAATCTCTTCAAGCAGAGGGCAGAGGAAGGCTTGGGGGGTGGTAATGGGGCGCAGCGCCTTTTATCTCCAGGTGAGCGGTTACAATTCAGCCCAGGTGAGCAGCCTCTACAAAGCTGCTACTACACGAGGGCTGCACAGGAGCCAGCACGAAATGAGGATCAGTGGCTTCACTCCAGCTCTTGGCTGAGCGGTGTCAGACAACTCGTCACGCCTACACCTGGCACCGCAGGGCAGCCCCCGAAAAAGCGCCAAGCACGGGGTTGTGCAACCTCCGCCTTCTCCCCTGCACGTAGCCGGGTGACACCGGCGCTGCTGCTCTTTTTGGCCGGTGCCCACACGCCGCAGACAGGGACGCTGGAGCAGGAATCGGAGATCCTGGATCTATTCCTGGCACCGCCGCCGACCTGCCGCGGGAGCTGGGCGAGCCTCGCCTCTGCTGTCTCCTCGCTCTCGGCTGAATGATTCAGCCGTGGCACTTCAGCTCTTTTCACCCGTGGACCCTAAAGCTCTTCCCAGCAAGGAGCTGCGTGTTGCTATTCCCATTCTGCAGCCAAGGAAGCCAGCAGATTGCCATTCCCCCAAAGGCTGTTTTTCTGGCACGCTCCTTAGAGATTAAATCTAGTGAAATAGCTTTGCCTTACAAGAATCTGTACCCACAGGGCAGACTCAACAGCCAGGGTAAAGAAGGTGTTTGAAACTTGCTGTGATCAAGGTTAAGAAACATAATAAAACACCATATCCTGCTTTTCCAGCTCTTCAGGGTAATGAGGGATTTCCTCATATATCTGCTGCAACTGTCACCTTTGCAGGAATTTAGTACTTAATACTAAATTCACTCTCTGTCTGCACACTGAACCTTCAGCCGGTTTATTTTGGAACCTCCACCTCCCAAAAAAACCGATGCACATCTCTTCCAAGTCAAAAGTATAATTGGGCCTTCTCTGGTTTCAATGCCTTTGATAAATCCCTGCTTTGACTGCAGGAGGAGGCTGCAGAGCAGCAGGAGAGGAGAGCAGGAGCCCCCTCACTCCCTCGGTGCCGCTCTGACTTGGCAGGAAGATTTGGAAGAATTCTCCGGGAGGTGATGTCCCCCCTCCTGCGCTAGGGACCAACGACACAGTCCCGTGGTGATAAAAGACAACGATCCCTTCCCCTCCCCTCTGCGCGGCGGGCTCTCCGAGCAGGGACACGAAGGAAGGCGTCACGGATCCCNTCTTTTTGACGAAGCAAGAGCCCTGAATAAGCCCCAACCAACAGCGTTAGCCCCAAAAATCCCAGGGATGTCAGGCCCCCGGGCAGCCAGGAGCAGCCCCCGCGGGCTGCAGCCACACACTAACGAACACGGAGCTGGCACCAGAGGAGAAAAGAGACTCAGTGCAGGTGGTTTGTTATTCTCAGAGTCTCCTTCCAGCAGATGTTCCCCCGTACCATGTGCGGCAATCCCAGTGTGCTTGAATTTGTGATTTTTCCACTGCTAAGTGACGTTTTCAGGAAAAGGGAAATTAAAGGATAACAAGATGCAGCTATAGAAAGCTAGAGCTATACAGGCTAGAGAATTCTTTTTTTTTTTTNNAGTTATAAAGGTTAGAAATTTTTTTTTTTTTTTTTTTTTTTTTTTAGGAGAACCATGATGTTAATGTTAGAAACAACTTTTCATATATAGCAATGATCAGCTTAATCTTTTACACTTCTTTCCTTAGCTGCAGGAGAGTTCTCCAACAACGAACAATATAAATTTAAATTTAATTCCAACTGTTGTTATAACTGCCTCCAGTTAGACCAACTGCTGTGAATTCAAGTCAGAGCCTTGACACAGAAGTTACCCGAGTTACCTGCAACAGAAAAGTTCTTTGCTTTTGTCAAAGTGAGAAAAGAATAATAAAAGGATAAAATGTGGTTATTTCTCATGAAAGTTCCAGCTACACAGTTCCTGCAGCTAAATGGAGCTTTTTCCCCCCATTCTATTATGTTTCTAAAATTACACATTTTAGACAAATCTGCATCTTGAGCTTGAGCAGTAGCCTAGTAGCACTAGCAAACAAGTCATGTAAAGCCGAGAAAATGAGTTATATTTAATCCTGGGAACGGAGCACAGAAGTTGTGCAATGTTTACAGTGAATAAATTGTGTCCGTTACTCAAAGGCTGCAGCCCGTGTCCTGCCCCGCGCTGCCCAGAGCATCGCGCACCCCTGCAACCCCGGGCCGCCTCGAACTCATTAAAAAGAAAAGGCATTTCCAATACTAAAGGAAACGGGTAGTAACAGGGGTAATCTGGGGAAGAGGGAGAGCTGCAGAGCTGGTCCTTTGTACGGAGGCGAGCGCCCCAGCACAGGGGGATGCTGGAAGTGGTTCTCGTTTTCTTGTTTCGCAGAAAAACGCTCCTGTGAGCCCTCGGCAGGGGGAAAGGGGGAGAGGGGAGAGGAAATGGGAGAGGGATGGGCGAAGGGAGGGAGAGAGGGAATTCCCGCCCCAGCGCCGCCCCGCAGCCCCCGCTGCCTTCCCCGGGCCCCGCTGCCCTCTCCCGGCC
>WAAG01070995.1:281143-302521 GCA_013390105.1 Tichodroma muraria | reverse complement strand
GGACCCTGACAGCGGCCCCGGGACCACCGCAGCCCGGTCACTCCGCGTCCCTCCGAGCCCGCCCTTGGGGCTCCGTCAGACCCGCTGGGGGCTGTCCGCCATACCGGACCCTTTGGGGGCTGTCCCCACACTGCCCCTCGCATCCTCTCAGACACGCCCCCGTTCCACGAAGCTGCCACAGTACTCCCCAGAATCAAAGGAGAATCCCCCTTGCTGCGCCCCCAGCACCCCGCTCACGTCCCGTTCACCCGACGCCCCAGGGCAGCCTCGTGCCCAAAGGGGAAACTGAGGCACGGCAGCGGGTGCTGGGATAACCCTTGCCTTGAGATTCATGGCAATACTTTTGGCCATACAAAGCCTGGCACCACTCATCTGTGATGAGATAAACTCTCACCTCTAAAAAAGAAAAAAAAAAAAAAGGAAGTAAAACCATCAACAAAAGCCACAACCTTCTTCATTTATTTTTCATGGAGCTGCACAGCCGTGCTGAGCTCTTGCAGCCATCTGTAAAGGGAGAAGGTAATTCCTAGCCTAAGGACTTCAGAGCTGAAATAAGATATAAATGCAGCGTGAGAGGACAGCAAAGAGAGCGGCAAGAGGGGGTGTGCAACAAAAGCCTTTCTTCAGAGGGAGATCAGGATATCACGATTGCAACGTATATGCCTTTGCATTGACTCTATATGGGATTTCAGAGCAGCTCTGTTATCTCCAGGCAGGAACAAAACACTCTGTACTTGCTCTTTTCCAAATCATACCAAAAAGTTGGAACCAACCAAAAAAAAAAAAAAAAGAAAAATCACAACAACAAAATTCCTTCTTCCCCCTGTTCCCCTCTCAATTTCGCCTGTTTTTTTTTCCCTTTTCCACACAGAGAGATATTTTTCTGGGTTTTTTTTTTTTTTTTTTTTAAAAGCTCTGGGTTGAAAATCCTCGGTCATTTGGGAATTCTCCCAGCCAGCGGCTGTAGCGGGGCTGAGCACAGAGAGGTTCTTGGCAGGCTCCGGTGCAGAGAGGGCTGCGCTGGAGCATATGCCTGGGAGAAGGGGGGCTGCGGGGGGGCAAAAGAGGCCACATACATTTTTAGAAGAAAAAATAAAAACGAGGAGAAAAAAAAAAAAGCGTCACCGAGGCCTGCCTGGCGCACACGCCAGCTCTGGGGGCTGGGAGCGGGGGAGCGCGGGGCGGAGAGAGGCTGGGTGGATGGAAGTGAGGATCCAGATTGAAAACAGATGGGATTTTTCTTGCCAACCTGACATCCGAGACCGCGGGAGGCGGGGTGAAACTTCCCTTCAGAGAGGCTGGCAGCCAAGAGATATGGCGGGGGGGCCCCAAAAAAACACCCCGGTTTGGTTTGAGATCCATTCTCGTTCCTGCCCAGCTGGGGCTCTGGGGTCGGCAGAGAGGAGCCCGCTGGAACTGGGTGGTTTCTTGCACTTTGAGGGGTTCGATTTTACCATTAAGTGTCTGATTCATCTGTTCCTGCCTGCTGGAGCCCAGCCCAGCCTGGCAGCTAATACTTGCCCTGGGAGACATTTTAGGGGCATTTTGCACTGACGCGGATCCCTCTGCGTATGCTCAAGAGGGAAACCCGTGTCCGTGCACAGAAATGACCCTGCAGGGCATGCAGGCCACAACCTCCACCCAGGGGTGAGCTGGGCTGCAGGAAACATGCTGAAGTGGGGCTGCAAAGACCCACATTCCTGTGCAAAAAGGCACCATAAAATGTTGGAGGACCTCACACCTCTTGGCACAGCCCTGGGCACCTGAGCTGGTGGCCACCAGCAGCCCAAGATGCACAGGTTTAAGAAGTCCAGGATTAAGGACATGAAGGTGCTGGAGAGTGTCCAGAGAATGGAATGGAGCTGGGAAGGGGCTGGAGCACCAGGAGTAGCTGAGGGAGCTGGGGAAGGGGCTCAGCCTGGAGAAAAGGAAGCTCAGGGGGCCCTTCTGGCTCTGCACAACTCCTGATAGGAGGGGACAGCCAGGGGGGTTGGGCACTGCTCCCAGGGAACAGGGACAGGAGGAGAGGGAACGGCCTCAGGCTGGGCCAGGGGAGGTTTAGGTTGTTTCATCTAAAGGGTGGTCAGGCACTGGCACAGCTGGAAGGATTTAAAAGCCGTGCGGATGTGGCACTTGGGGACATGGTCAGTGGTGGCCTTGGCAGTGCCAGTGGAATGGATGGACTCACTGATCTGAGAAGGCTTTTCCAACCTCAAAAACGCCATGATTCTAAGCTGCAAACAAATGATACAACAGCCCCAAAGTGATTCTGCAGTGATTCATCCAGGAGTCAATTTGTGGCTGGCCTGAGGCAGGGCTGACAGAGCGGCCACTCTGGGTCACACCTCCTGCTTCCCACTCCAGCCACACACCCCACTCCTCCATGGCACGAGGGGACTGGCTGCTGCAAATCCCAGCAGAAGAGGCAGAAGGGTTCCTGGTGATGCAGTGTCTGTGTGATGAGGGAGATTTTTTACCCCATTTTGGGATAAAAATCACTGCAGGACCGCAAAAGGCTTGGTGTGCACAAACCAGTGCCCAGCACAGCCCGCGGGACTGGCACAGCTTCCCTCCATCAGAGCACGGGTGTCCCGCGGGCCTGGCAGGGACGTGGGGTCCCTGTCCCCCCCAGGATTTCACAGCTACTTTACAAACCAGAAACAAAAAGTTAATGGTTCGGGCTTGACCACATATTTTCCAGGGGCTCTGGGAGACCAGCTCTCCACAAGCCGGCTAACACACACTCTTTTCATTCAGAGCTTTAAATACCCAATTGTGTCTGTTTTCAGCACGCTCATTTTTAGCATTTTAATGATATGGTCCCCAGCTTTCACCCTCCTTGGATTGGCCCCAGCGTGGGTTTTTTTTTCTTTTTTTTACTTTTTTTCCCCCCTTCTTTTTAACATGTTGCAGAGCGAGAGGGGAAAGGGAAGAGGGTTAGCAAGAGGTCACACATTTCTCCTAACCCAAGTGTTTTTGCAGCAGGCAGGGGGTCCTGCTGGGGACAAAGCCGGAGCAGCCCCTCGGGCTGTGTGTTGGCTGCAAGCGCCGCCCGGAACGGGCACGCTGCCCTGTCCCCATGCCGGGACATTCCCGGGACAGACGGGGGCAGCAGTGCCCATCCCCTTGCCCTGGCATGGCCCGGACCTCACTCACAGCCAGCCCTGTAAGAAAGCGTGGGATTTGCCATTGCAATCGCTTTCCCTCCTTGCCCTGAGGACAGAGCTTTCCCCCGGGCCCCAGTGGCAGGATTTTGTTTGGCTACCCTGCTCTCCTCAGGGATGGGCACAAGACCCCACCTGCAAACAGGACCTGCATCCCCAGCGGCCACCACTGCACTGACACAGCAAAGCTGTTCGGGTCCAGGCTCAGCTGCAGCATCAACACCCCAAAGCTGCTGGAGCGCTCTGCACGCTGCCAGGAGAGCCAGGGAGGCAGCAGGAGACTCAGGGCCGCACCTGAGGGACCAAACCTCCCCATTCCCACCTTCCCCAAGCACACTCAGCCCTACTTCCCTCTGGATGTGCCACACCGTGTCAGCACCCAGCAATGTCCCCATCCCCTCTGTCCCAGCTCCACACCCCCCCTCCCTATCGAGCACCTTCGCAGGGTGCTTCAGCATCAGCCGCTCAGAGGATTTTTATTTTTTTTTCCCGCCAAGTAATATCGAAATGATATTTATTAAATTTGCTCTCTAAGTCCCTCAATCTGCTCCATAATACAGTGAATCTGCGAGGTGGTTTCACTGATCCCTCCTCAATGAGACCAGATTAACACAGATGATCCCGGCTTTGCGGCTCCCTCGGCCGGGGGAGGGTCAGAGGTTGTGCAGAAAGGCAAAACCCGCTGGCAGCGTGGAGCCGGAGGAAACCACGTGGCCCTGGAAAATGATTTCCGAGGTTAATTCCAGGTGGGAAGGAGGGAGCACTCAGCGTGGATGCAAAACCCGATTGCCTCTAGTCCAGCCTCTCTTGCTCCGTATCTCCCTCCTCAAGCGCATTGATTGCACCTGCCCCCACCCCACTCCCCAGCAAGACGCCCATTAAATCTCAAATCAGCTCCAGAAAGGTTCATCAGATCCATTATCTCTGCATTCAGCTAAATTATGAAAATCATTAAGATAAGGAGGCATGGAGCCTATTAGTTTCCTGGAGAGGATGCTTTACAATTCTTTTCCTTCTGCTTCCACATTTAATTACCTTAAGTTTCACAGTATTTAATTCCATTTATTAAACCTTTAATACGCAAAAACCAAAACAAAACAACAATAAAACCCTCTGCTTGTCGTCTTTCGGGAGGGTGCAGCGCCAGGCCCGGATCGAGGCAATCCTCCACCCATGCATGGACACTCGGCTGAGCTGGAGCTGTGCTCATGGGAGATGCATCCACTAATTAAAAAATTAAGGATGTGCCCTGGAGTCCGTGCAAAGGGAAAATGAGCAGCGGCATCCCAGGGTTCTCCCGTGGGCTCCCCCAAGCCAGGCTGCTCCCTGAGCCGGCTGCCAGGAGCTCCGAATGACCCAGAGGGGTGACACAAAAAGCAGTGGGATTGTGGAACTCTGTTTATCCTTTCCTACGGTCGCAGGAGCACTGCTCCCCACACCAGGCAGGTATCCCCCACGGGGATGGTGCTCCTGCAGGCACGCACAGGGTCCACGCTTGCTTATTGGGGTCACCCTCCCGGGCAGATGCTATTTTAGGACACTGACAGCAAGACTAAGGAAACAGCCCAGCCCCACACGCTCCAAGCAAGGTCAGTCTGAAGCATTAGCTGCTCACTGGCTGCATTTTGCCTTCCCAGGGATGCCATTTAGCAACGTTGGTTCCTATCAGAGCAGCATCCAGCCATGGCCAGGCTGTAACCCTCACGCTGGGCTGGCTCTGCCACCTACACAGGACAGATACTGAAGAAAGCAAACAAAACCAGAGGCACAGCCAGGGAAGGGCTTGGTGCAGGGACACCAACTGTGCCATGCACGGAGGGGAAGATGTCAAACCCAGCTGGTGCCCAAGTCCAACCCACCAAGAGCACAGTGCAAGGGCTGCAAATCCACTCCCTGTGAGCACACAGACAGTTACAGACCCACACACAGCACCTCCAAACACGCAGGAGATTTCAACATTTGGACAATTTATGGACAACTGAAATTTTCTGTGAGTAGCTGGGGACAATCACGGAGCTCCTTGAGCCATTCCTAAGTGTCCAAGGCCAGGTTGGATGGGGCTTGGAGCAACATGGTCTAGTGGATGGTGTTGGGGGTTAGAAAAACATAATCTTTAAGGTCCCTTCCAACCAACCCAAACCATTCTGTGATTCCATAATTCAGACACTTTTCTCTAGCACTTGCACAATTTACAAATGCTGCTGCCTTCAAGGCCTGCCCCATCATGCATCCAAACAGGGCCCCACAGCTCCAAGCAGTGCAGTTTCTTCCCACTGACATCTTCTACAGGATTAAACCTCAAACTTGGCCTGCATTTTGCATTTGGTTTCTAAATCACGAACCACTCTGGAAAAGCAGCACCAGGAAGAAAAAAACAACTTGCTAAAGTGTTCCCCAGCAGCCTATCCACAGACTTTAATATAAAAAAGCTGCTGCTAATTTAAAAAACAAATGTTTAAGCAATCAAGCATGTTTATTTAATTTGTCTTTTCTGTGCCAGAGAAGGGCTGGGCCGCTCGCAGCGGCTGCCACACGTTATCAAGTGCTCGTGGTGAGGGCCCTGCCTGGTGGGATGGGGCAGCTGGAGGCTCCAACACAACCCAGAGGCTCTGTTGGAATAATCCAGCCTCACACCCTGAGATGAAGACATCTACAGCCTGAGGATGAGACTGAGGATCCAAGCCATCGCTGGCATCCGGAATGAAGCGGGATAGAGTCACGGCTTGGGCTGGACTGGCCTTTAAGATCATCCAGTTCCACTCCCCTGCGGTGGGCAGGGGCACCTCCCACTAACCCAGCTCGCTCAGAGCTCCACCCGACCTGGCCCGGAACAGTTCCATCCTTGGAACACCAAGATGAAGATGGGCATCCCCATCAACTCCCCATTCCTCCAGAAGCAGTGAGATTTCAGTCCATTTGCCATCACCGCAGACCAAAGCTTTTTCATTAAAAAGGCCAGGTATTGCTCTGCTTGCAGAGAGGGTCCAGAACACAGAGACAGGTACAGGGGAACCCAGAGCCCCCAGATGAACCCAACTGAAAAGGGCCAGTGGTCTTCACTGGGAAGATCCTGAAGAGTCTTGAAAAGCCTCCAAAGGCCCAAACCCACCAAAAACTGAGCAGTAACCACAGGACAGTGACTCTATGGATAATCCAGATTTCTCATGTATCCCAAAACACCTAAAAGGACCCAATCTTCAGAGTACAAACGAGTCCCCAGAGAGGCTGGAGAGCCCCGTGCTGCTCTGCTCAATGCTAGAAGGGCTCAGACATTGTTGGCAGAGCAGAGTCTCCTTTCCCACCATGGCACTGACAGGAACAGCGATGGTTTAGAGACAGGGTGGGCATGCAGGATTGTGAGAGAACCCACCATAGGCAGGAACTCAGTTTTGCTCATCATTATCACTGGCTTTAACAAATCACTCCTGGGGCCGGCAGGTGCTTTATTAATTCTTCCCCCATGCAGCATTGAGGATGACTGAGGAAATCCAGTGGCCCGTTGATTTGTTTGCCTCTCTGGCCCAAAATAACTCATTGTTTATTTTTGCAGCAGAAAGCACCAAACCCTCACATCGAGGAGACAGAGCTGGGAGGAGATGCCACACATCCATGGCACCAGCACCTGGACAGAAGGTTTTCACCTCATTCTCTGCATTGGGAAAAAGCCAGGCCCAAGTCTTCCACTTGCCCTTCAGACATGGGAAAACTGAATAAAAGGATTTTTCACTCCACTGGGTTTCTCCTGACGAAGTCACTGCCCGCCATGCCCGAGTTTTGGTCTGCTTGAAGCGCAGGGAGGTTTTGGGTGTCTCAGCCTCAAACACAGCCCCTGGCCTGGGACTTTTCTGTACATCCCTCTGAGGCTGGCAGCAAGCTGGGGCCAAGTCAGGTGCCCGCATCCCTCTCGGAGCTGAAGCTGCTCTCCGTCCTGTGGGAGGGTCCAGGATTCACTGTGCGCCTTCCCATGGGATTGCTCCAAGCAGCAGCTGATGCACACAGACCTGTGCAGCCAAAAAACCCAGCAGCTCTCCCAAGGAAAGGCCAATCACGCGAGGCAGCCTCGCTGTCTCCATCCTGTAAGGCCCCTACTGATGACCTTTATCTGTGTTTTTTTAAGCGCCATCTCCATTCTTTGTGGTTACTGAGAGTGTTTTCCATATGAGCAGCACTAGAGAGTCCTCCAGAGCCTGCAGTCATCCCACACTGGAGCCTGCTGAGCAGCCAAGCGAGACCTGCAAAACCCCAGCGCAGGCTGGAAGCTGCCACGAGGACCACGTGGGCAGTAATGGATCTGCCGAGGACAGAACCACCGCCGGGGCTGGGCGAAGCTCAGGAACGCGGCGCAGTCGGAGGAGCTGCAGCAGCAACGTGCCACAGCCCAGGGGACACGGGGAACAGCAGCTCTGGTGCTGCCGGCACTGCTGGGCTGGCGCAGGTCCCCAGGGCCTCCAGGCAGTGGCCGCTGGCAGCCCCTGGGCAGGGAGCAGCTCTCCCCAGGGAACTGGCTCTCCACACGCTCCTCCATGGAGAGCCTTCTTTGTTTTCTTTCTTCAGAAAAAAGGAAAAGGCGAGGGAAGCAACAGTGCTGTCTTCCAGGCACCCAGGGCTCCTCGTGCCCAACCCCAGAGCAGAGTTAAACTGGATTAAATCTGAACAGAGCTCTCCAGCAGAGCTTGACAGCACAAGGAATCCTCCTGCACTGAGGATGGCAGAAGGGGCCTGGAGGCGCATCTTCTCCCTGCCTCCACACCCACGAGCAACAAACACGGTACTCACCTGTCCTTGAGCAGCAGCCTGGCACTGCCCCTGGCACGGGCAGTGGCACAGGCTGGCTCCTGCCTCTGCCGTGCCTGCCCAGCTCTGCAGACACGCCGGGACCGGCAGCACTCCCAGCACTGCCCCGTCCGGACACGCCCGGGCTGGGGGTTCTGCACGGGAGTTGCTTGCAGGGAGAAAGGAGACCTTAGAGAACCTTCCAGTACCTAAAAGGGCTGCAGGAGAGCTGGGGAGGGACTTTGGAAGACAAGGGGGAATGGCCTCCCACTGCCAGAGGGCAGGGACAGATGGGATATGGGGAGGGAAGTGTTCCCCAGGAGGATGGGCAGGCCCTGGCACAGGGTGCCCAGAGCAGCTGTGGGTGCCCCTGGATCCCTGGAAGTGTCCAAGGCCAGGCTGAATGGGACTTGGAGCAACCTGGGATGGTGGCACTGGCAGGGGTAGGACTGGATGAGCCTTAAGGTCCCTCCCAACCCAAACCATCGTGTGACTCCACGACTGACTTTGCCCCATCTCTTCCAAAAGGGCCTCCAGAAACGCACAGCTGAAAATGCAGCAAACACTACACTGCTGGTAACAGCCCTCCCTCTTCCTCGTGTCCCAGACACACTTTCACTCCTCTTCCCACCATCCCATCGGCTGCCAGCTGCAGAGGGGCCCTGCCAGCTGACAGATGAAGCTTCAGGTTAACAAATCCAATTTGTCAGAGACAAAAAGCCAAAACATTTCATTTCTGCTGGCTTTTTTTTCATAAAATTGCTCAGACATTCAAGACTTGAAATGTCACCATGTTACTTGGTGGCAGCTGAGGGCACAGAGCTGGAAAGGTCGGGAGAAGCTCTCCAAGAGTCACCTCTGCTCAGTTTGAAGGGAAGGGAAACAGGGCAGACAGGGCCTCTGTGATTGCTGGGGACAAGGAGGCCACCAGCCCACACATAGCCCAGTGCTCCCAGTCCAGCTCCCAGCAGAGCACAGGGGGATGTTGATGCCCAGTGCCAGACCATGAGCACCCACTCACGAGTGCAAACAAGCCTCTTTGGCTTTCCTTGACCCCCAAAACTCCTCTCATCACAGCTGGGACCATCGCATTTCCCTGAGCTCGAATGAACAAAGCCAAAGGGTTTTCCCCACAGCCACTCAGGGCATCTCCCTCACATGTAGGACACAGTGGCAGATTGGGAGGCAAAGCAGAGCCCCCCTGAATCCCAGCAGGAGCTGGGAAAGCTCCAGCAGATGCCACTGAAGCCCCCAGCAGGATTCTGCTGTGACCTCTGCCTCTCCCAAGCCGCGTCCCGGAGCAGGGATGTCCAGAAGGGTTCCTGCTGTGTTATCCCACCAGCAGTGCTCAGGGCACCCTGCCCCAGCCCCGAGGGACCCCACAGCTGTGTCAGCACAGCCAGGGCCACGTTCCCCACCAGGACACAGGGCAGGGAGCGACTGCTGGGGCCACCAGGCACCCCTCCAGCCCACAGGAACCCAAGACCTCCCTGGAGGGTGAATTTACTGCTGGGAATATACAGTTACAGCCTGGAGGTGAGGCAGAACAGAACACCCCAGGGCCTGGGGCCCAATCATGCGACCTATGAGAGGGCCTGGAGATGAAAATGGGCAGTGTCTGTGGTGTCCATCTGTCCCTGGAGCCACCAAGCCCACTGGCAGCAGCCTCACCCCAGACAGCACTCGGGGTGGGTGTGATTGCAGGAGTCTGGGAGAACATGAGCTGCTGCAGGGCTCCGTGCCAGCCCCAGCCTTCTCAGGGCTGGAGTCTCCCAGGGCCAAGAGGCTGATTCTGACCTCTGCTCACACACGGCCCCAGCATGGGGGTCAGCACCCCCCATCCCTCCCATCTTAGAGGAGTCATCCATCAGTCAAAGCCTCAGGCTCTGGGCAATGCCCAAAGCACAATGACACAATGCCAGGGCCCATGCTGGGACTGTCCCAAAATGCTGAAACCCAATCCCAGAGCACAGCAGGCACCAGGTGGGAGAGCAAAAGCTGCTTCCCACACCGCGCTGCCATGCTCCCGCACAACTGCTGGTCCCAGCACTGGGAAAGGCTCTGGCTTCTCTGCCCAAGGTGATGCAGAGCAAGGATGCTGCTCCAGTTTGCCTCTCGGGCATACAGGAAAGCAGAATCCCAGGAAAGCAGTGCCAGAGGGCTGAGCCGGGCAGCAGTGGGTGACCAGGGGCAGGGGGGCACGACTGGGGTCCAGCCTGGCTCAGCAGCAGCCTCTGCCACAACATCCAGGGGGCCATTCCCGGGAACAGGGACAGGAGGGAGCCTGGACTCTCTGGAGGCAGTGGGGAGCTCCCACCCCCACAGCACAGGGCTCCTTCCGTGCTCCTCCTGGGAGGGGGTGGCCGTGGCGCGGAAGCAGCTGGCACCGAGCTGAGCAGGGCCACGTGTCCCCCCCAGCACGGGCTGTTCCCGTCCCTGCCACCGCCTCCTTCCCGGCAGCGTAGCCCACGCACCCGTCTGCTGCCACCCGCCCCGTCCTCCCCTCATCCCATCCCACCTGTCCCAAGGCCTTCCCCAGCCCTGCTTGGCAGCAGTGTGGGCTTTTCTGGCTCCTGCCCTGTTGTGCCAAAGCACACGCTTCCAAAGGCTTCGTGACCCTTGTGGGTCCCTTTCAACTCAGGATATTTTCAGATTCTGTGACTGCAAGCAGCCCAGAAGGTACCCCTGCACTCCCATTATCCACATCCAGAGGCTGTGGTTACCAGCAGAGATGCATATACAGATGGAATGGGATGGACAGACAGGACTCCAAGTGATGCCAGCACTTCTGGCACTGCCTTGGCAGAAGGCACTGAGCAGCACACCCTTCTTGTGACTTCAAAAAGCCCAAGCCCAAAAATTATTTACATAGGCAAGATTTCATGATATGGGGCTTTTTCACTCCCAAAGGACTACTCAGAAAAAAAATGGGTTTAAAATAAAGTGACTTCCAAAGAAAATCCAAGTTGAAAGCCTTGCTTTGATTTTATTTTAAGATTAAAGCTCTCTGCAGAGTGTTCTAGGCCCTGATGTGAGGACCACAAGGTCCTCTGATACTTCCTAGAAAAACCCGCAATTGAGCCACCCATAAATGCTCCTCATGAGAAGGTTCAGAGGGCCCAGAGGAGAACAAGGCTCTCAGGGGACACACTGCCCAGGACGCTGCCAGGCTGCCTGCCTCGAGAGCATCTGTCTGCAGGAGGCAGAATGGAGGATGAGAAACGGGGGCATGGATAAGGGATACAGCTTGCTCGGAGACACTGGAAAACGTCAAGGGTAAGTCAAGAACAAAGCACTGGGATGGGAGATCCGGTTACACGACAACACAGCCTAATTACAGCCTGGCTCTGCCTGGTTAGCAGAGAGAAATCCAAGCCTACGTGCTCCTGGAGCTGACCTGGCCAGCCCAGCACTGGGGACAGTGGCTCTGGGGCACAGACCCCTCAGGGACAGCCCTGTCCCCCTGCAAAGAGCTTGGCAGGAAAGGCAGGAGCTTCTCCCCAGCTTCCCTTCCCGTGCCCCTTGTACGCGCCCGGCAGCGGGACGTGCTCGAGCACAGGGAGCTCACCCTGTCTGGGGGCACCCAGACAGCACAGACAGAACCTGCCTGTCCCCCCCACTTCACCAGTCCTGCCCCCAGCCCCCCTAGATGCAGAGCAGAGACACAGCCACGTCAGCCATCCATGACAAGAGGGGACAGCCCAGTCAGTGAAGCACAGGGTGACGTAGGACATGGGGGACAGTGCTCCAGGTGGGTCACACAGGCACCAGAAGGACCCTGCCAGCTGAAAATGCACCTCCGACATGAAAACTGCATGTCTTCTCTTCACCCCTTCCTCATTACTGCTCAGTCAGCCCAAAATCCAACTCCTGGCCACACCAGAAGCCCAAGGCACCCACGTGGGTCCCCACCCGAGGTGAATGCTTCTCATCCGCACCCCGAGGCATGCTCCCCGAGGCAGCTGGGATGAGAAGCCTTAGCTCTGAGGGCCATTAAGGATTTCATTCACCTTTCTCTCTTACTTCTAAGAAACACTCCAGTTCCTCCCACCTCCCTTCTTTTCTTCTTTTCCTGTAAGCAACCTGACAGGTATTTTTAGATCGGCACATCTCAGCGCTGCCCGGCGGGTGCCCTCCCCCGCGTCACCTCCGCCAGGAGCAGAAGCAAAGGGATGCTCCTGTGCTCCACAGCTCTGGGGCAGCTGCTCAGCCGGGGATTCTCAAGCTGCTTTCCAGAGGGAGGACTGGATAAAGCATGGAAGCTGTCATCCCACTGCTCGGGAGCAGATGCTGAGGGCACAGCAGGTCTGTGGTCTTTCCCAAAGCCCAGACAGCCTCACCCGAATCCCCTTACAGGACCATCAGCACAGCCTTTGGGGCATGTAGTCCATGAGCAGCTCCAGGGCCCAGAAATACCACTGGTGCTCCCACCTCACGGCACCAGACAGGTCAGCCTGCTGAAATCCAGGTGCTGAGACATGACGGTGATGCTGGAGCTTCATCCTCATCCCTCCCCGAGGAAATGGGACACGTGGTGAGGGTGGCTCGTGCTCTGCCCTGCACCCAGCTCTGCTTGGAGCTTGGCTGTTGGTTCAGCCTCAGCCCTCAGGAGTGCCAGGTTATGCTTTGGGCTCCTGGAAAAAATAAATCTTCTCATCAGCATGGTGCAACAAGTCCTTCCAGGAAGGAGTTAGCGAGGATCTTGCTTGGCTGCTCTCCTTGGGGCTCTGAGTGCATCCCAAACCAGAGCCAGGGCTTGCCCGGTGGAGCAGCTGTCAATTCCAGATGGATGGTGCTAGGGGACTCAAAATCCAGGGATTTTCCTCTTCCAGACAGCAAGTTTTGCAAGAGGACAGAAAAAGGCTGCAAGTCTCAGGACGTGGATGCCAGAAAAGAACAGAGGTGGCAGGAAATCCCAAACCAGCAGAAAACTCAGCTTGTTCTGGGTCAAACGCAGAGGAGGAAGTAGAGGCACAAGCAGAGGCAGAGGCAGAGGCAAGCCCTTTCCAGGAGAGCAGCCCAAGAGGTCAGGTCTGTATGAGGCTTCTGGGGATTCACAACACTTCTGTTCTGAAGGTCAAAACCCTGGAGATGGTCAGGAGCTGGCTCCCCAGAGGATGATTAGCCAACAAGTCTCCCTGCGGAAGCGGAGCAGTCCCAGTGGCATGTGGGACCAGCAGCTGTCACCTCCCACTGCTGCACTGGCAAAATAAATCCATCCTAGGCACAGCAGATGTCACATCCCCTTTGCTTTGGAGTGGGTGGCCAAGCTGGGACACGCTGACCCACCTGGCTGTGCCAGACAGGGAGGTGACCCCAAGTTCCCACAGTCAGAGCTCAGTGAAACAGCAGCCTTTGGGGTAAAACCAGTTAGGAGGGCAAGGAGAGGAGCAGCAATCTGATGGATGCTCCCTGGCTGCCAGCACTGCGGCGACACAGAGGCTGTGCTGGAGCCCCAAAACAGCCTGTCCCCCGGGATCACACCGAGCTGCCAAGGCTGAACCATCCCTGGGACTCCGTTTGGTCCTGTCAGCTCCTGTGCTTGCTCTGGACTTGCAGGGAGAAGGTAAAACCACCCGTGGCATGTGCCTTGTCACACACCCCAGCACCCTGGGACAGCTGCACCCCCTCCTGCTGCAAGCCAGCTGGGAGAGGGGCAGGGATCTACCACAGGGTGAAAAAGACTGCCCAGCATGGGGGGATTCACTGGGGGGTGCCCTGAACCCTCAGCCAGAGACAGGACAAAGGCTGCGTTCAGAAATCCCTGTTGGGTATTAACAGGGACACCAGGTTACATCCAACTGCCACCATTTTAGAGCCCTGAACCCAACAGCCACATGTAAATACACCAACTTGCTTCTTGCTTCATTTATCAGGCAGGGCTGGGAGAGCAGGGACACATCCCTGAGACACCTTCTCCTGGCTCCAGAAATGTGTTCATTATTCCCAGGCTGTGCCTGGCAGGGTGCGGATCGCTCTCAGATTACAGATGTTTATCAGTGAACTATAATAAAGGTGGGACAGTGACACCAAGATGAATATTATATTTCAGGAAAATGTAAATTAAATGATCCATCATGCCCAGCAGATCAGCACCACCTCCTGCCAAGCCCCGCACGGAGCGGAGCAGCTCCGGGGCTGAGGCTCCGCTTTGGAGCCCCACAGTCACCTTGGCTCAGTGCTCCAGAGGAAAAGCAGCGGTGACACGTAAAGAGAAGCACTTTGGATTTCCAAGGGCACACGGATAAACAGCAACATGCAAGTGGCTCGGTGGCAAGGGAACTACATCCCTGTCCAGCAGGGCAGTGAGACATCCCTGAGCACGTGGGGACAGCGCCTGCTCCGCTCCCTGAGCCAGCCCCGGTTCCCCCCTGAGCACAGCCGGCATCAGAGGGCCCTCGCCAGCGGGACACGGCTCGGGCAGGATGTGGCGGGGAAGGGTTACGGGGTGGCTTTTCCCTTAAGTGAAATATTGCCACTGGCTCAGTGGAAGCAGGAGGTTGATCTCTCCGGGGAGGAAGCTATCAGAAACCACTCTCCCTCCCAGCATGGCTTGCCCACAATTTGCTACCTGTTGCATTTTACAATCAAGCAAAACACTGGAAGAACGTAAGAGGACATTAAAAAACCAGAGCGGGTGCAGAGCATGCAGGGCAGGGACACCAGGAACGCTCCGAGCTGCTGCAATCCAGCCACGGAGGCATTACACATTCATCTGAATTTTAAATACAGAGCATGATGACTGGCATCCTCACAACTGCCACCACAGCCTCACACTACAGCTTTTATGGTAATTCACAGGGAGTTACCCACAAGGCACCGCAGAGATTTTCTTGGCAGCCATCCTAAACTAATTTTTATAGGTTAGTGTACGGTTATACATAAACGTTTAAGAAAAATAAAATGGCGACTTGGAGGGAAGGACATGGCTGGGAGGTTCTGTGCTGTGGCATGTGATGGTCCAGCACAAAATGCCACAGGGCTGAGCTCCACTGCTGGCCACCCCACAGGGGACAGAAACCCCAGCTGGTTCATCAGCTGGTTTGCATTGGCTACCACAAGACCCAGCCCTCTGCATCAATCCTGCCCCAGTGCTTCTGGGTCTCCAGAGCATCCCCTGCCCTTTGCAGGATGTTCAGGTCAACCAGGTCCCACCTGGCCAGGAGCCAGCATCCTGCCTGCTCCCAGAGGACCTGTCGGTACCTGGCCGCGGTGCTCAGCCCCCATCCTGGGTGCACCAGCCTGGAGGGGATGGGAACAATCCCAAGGAACAACAAGTTGTTGGTAGACACCACAGCACCCTGAGAAATACTCTTCACAGAACTGTGGGATGGTTTGGGTCAAGAAGAGACCTTAAAGATCATCTCGTTCCACCCCTTGTTTCCAGAAGGACACGGCGCTGCCCATCACCTTCGCTTCCCGCATATCCCGACTGCGCTGGGCACGGGGAATTCATGTGCTGAGTGGGAACTGCTGCCCAGCTTCCAGCTACCCTCTGCAGTCAGTGGAGGGAAAGAGCTGAAGCCGCTGCCAGTGAGCAGCAGCACCTCGGAAAACAAAGGAGAGACACAGCAGGAGGGAAACCTTGAGCAGTGCAAGCCCGGAGCAGCAGCACCCATCTGTGATTCACAGGGACCAGAACAAACACTCGATGATGTCAGAGCTGACGATTAGTTTAAAAAAATACAAAAATCCTGAATTCCTGCAGGTTTTGCTGCACGCACACACGCGTGTCGCAGCACGGAAGAAGAAGGTCTGTCCATCGCTGCTGGATCACAACAGCAAAATGGTGGGAAGCACGATCAAGACTTTCAAAGAATAAAGCTTTCAGACTTAAATCAGCTGTGGAATTACTCAAAAGGCTGATTTGGATACAGGGACACCACAAAGAAAACAATTAGACAACAGATCAGAGGGAAAGATGGTGAGATTCAGCTCCAGCACCACAAAGAGACAAAGCACTGAATTCACGACGAGGCAGCTATTTTCCCAGGATGGGATCACTGCAGTTTGAGAAGCCACACGCACCACGTCCTCCCTCTCATGCCCGCTAAGGGCCATCCCAGCTGTCTGCTTCCCTGCATGGGAGATGGAGAGCACTTTGCCCCCAGCCTTGTGCCTTCTGCACCCAGAGCACGAGGTCACCCTGTGGGATTCCACAGCACGTCATGTACCACTGCCCACAAAGGGAAGTGAGAGCAGGGGAAGATCCTGAAACAGCCTTAGGTAAAGTTAGAGCCTTTCTGGAGTGAGGATCTGGTGGATCTTGACTGTGAAGTTTGGAACTGGTGTACCTCAACTCACTCCCTGATGATGTGTAAATCCTCACCTCCCCAGAGCACAGCAGCAAGCGCAGGACAGCAAATCATCCCCGAGGCCTGAGCAGAGCAGTTTTTACCTGGTGTGCTGAACAGGCTGACCAGAGGAGGCTCCATGCTCAGAAGGGGACATGTGAGGCATCCCCACCATCACAACCCTGCAGACCATGTCCAAGGCAGCCCAAGACTGATGCAGAGAGACAGCAGGAGGAGAGGCAGGACCCCGAGCATGGAGTTCCCTGGGTACAGATTCACCTGTGACCCCTTCACTCCTCAAACCCCAACAGGACTCAAAATCTTCATGGAGAGAGAGACTCTTCCTGCAAAACCCCTGCAGGAACCTGCCACATGTTGCAAATCGTGTCCCTGGGTTGGGTGGGGACATCCCAGTCGCTCAGAGGTCACAGTCAAACTGCAACCCCCCGGTCTGGTGTAAACCAGCACTGACAGAGCACTCACCTATGAAATGGGGCTGAAAACAAGGGATTCAGCTGCTGCTGTGAAGAAACAACCCTGACACGGCAGCGGCAGTGGAGGACTCCAGAAGCTGGGCACAAACAGCCACAGGCTTCCCAACCTAAACCATCCCACAGCCCCGATCTAATCTGATTTATGCAAATGTTAAACCAATTTACGTGTACACATTGTACGAGTTGCCTGGCCCAGTTTAATTTGATAGTTTTTTAAACCTGTTTAGACAAACTAATATCTGCCGTCTAATCTAGAGCAGCTCTCATTTTGTGCAAATGTTGCCAGGGAACTAGAGCATGGAGGTTCTGATGGATCCTGGTTGTACAACAGCACTCACACCGCATCAGCCCGAGTGATAGTAATGCATGGAAAACAGGAACGCTAAAATCCCATCTCGCTCAGGGCTGGCGTGCCCACACAGCAGGGCTCCCAAACCCTGCCTTCTGCACCAGGAGCTGTGCAAAGGCCATTCCCAAAGCTCTCCAGACCCACGATGCACAAGCCCAGGTGAGGCTCCAGCCCCCAGGACCACAGCAGGATGGTAGGATTGGGATATGGTGAAGCCTCGCTCCTCTAGGGTGGGGACAGAAGCCCCTGAGGGGCCAACAAGTCCCAGGAAGAGGGAGAAATCCCAGCTTTGGGTTGGGTCCTGGCGTGTCCCACTTCCCCAGCAGCTGGGCTGTCTCACCCTCATGATTCCTTTGGCTCCAGAGACAGCAGAGCACCCCTGAACACCTCGGTGCTGCGCCTCCAGGTGTGTGCACAGCCCATGCCATGCTCCTCCACCCTGCACGTGCTTCCTCCTCACAGCCAGGCATCCCGGGGGAGGCACATCCCCATCCCCTTCCCCGCAGGGCAGCACCTCTGCCTCCTCCCCGGGATGCTGCCACACGGGCGTGGGAGCCCAGGAGCCAAGAGGCTTCACTGATCATAAAAAAACAATAAATAAAGTTCAAAGAAACCCGCACCTCTCAACCAGCTCCTTATGGAGTGATGTCAGGAAGGCAACATGGCTCTGAAAATTCCTCTTTTTTTGGAGGATGCTGGGGCTGCAGGGGGACACAGCCATCTGTGTGCAGGACACACAGCTCGGCACGGGCTTGTCAGATGAGCAAATAATCCGACAGCACAGGCAGCCTTTGCAACGGGAACGCCAAGCTCGATAAATTACCAAAGCAAGACAATGATGCCCAAGCGAGAAAAAAAAATAAAAAGTCCAAAAGAATTATGTTGGATCAGACCCAGAACTCTAGAGGGTTTATGAGTTGAAAGATGGGGGAAAATAAAAGACAATTTCCAGTTTCCTAGGCTGATGTCAAGGAAAGAAAAAAAAATCGGTCAAGTTATAAAGAAAATAATCAGAAAGAGAGGACAAGAGTAAAAAGAAAGGTCTAACAAACAGAGCCTGCAGATTGTTCCAGCTTATTGTGTAATAAACTTTGCAGAAGGGAAGCTGGTCCGAGCGTTACTACTTCAGGGCTCATGGGGTTAAAATCGACCACAATTTTTAAAAAGCAATACTGACATAGCCAGAAGCTGCCCAGCCTGGCTGGCTCCTTCCATTTGCAAATATAAAAAAAATAAAATATATGTCCTGGGGGTTCTGCCCAGAGACACCAGGCCAGAGCCCCCAGCTCCTGACCCCATTCCCACCATCCTCTGTAGGAAGCAAAGAGCTTCACGGATGGAGGAAGCTGGGCCAAGGGAAGGCATTATTTGAAGTACAAGTCAGGCACATTTTTCACGCTGTTGAAGCAATGATATTTAACAGAAGTCATTTACAGATTTTCCTTCTTTTGAGGGGAGAATTCTGAATAATATGCATGTTCTTATCAACTCATATAAGAAGAATTTAAAGCTCAAAGTTCAGCATCTGCGGATTAAACAACTTAGCAGCATCTTTTGAATGCAACTGAGTAACCTCTCTCCTTACCATACGCTCACACTGCCCACACTGACTCGGGTTAGACCTGAATTTGCTTTATCTCGGATTTCTACACTTGCAATTTTATCTCTGCAGCGCAAAAGAAAAGCTGTTTCAGCTGGGAGCGGAGCGAGCTCAAACCAAAGCCGCGTGCGGCGCGGGCCACAGGCCACGGCTCGCACCCACCAGGCAGCTCCCGGGCGTTCCTGCCTGGAGTAACTCTGCTGGGGAGAGCAGCTGGATCGGGCTGCCCCGTGCCAGCCTGGGGACCCGCCCCGGGAGGGATCCCCGGAGCTCAGAGCAGCCCCGGGTCAGGGCCTCCCACCTCAAAGTCAGCTCTGGGGTCCCTCAGTACAGCCCGAGCCTTTTGGAGCTGTTCCTGCGCTCTGAGGAGCCACAAACACCACTCTGCTCCAGCCTCAGTTTCCCTGGTGTGTGGCCACATCATCCTGGATCTCAGCTGCCTCTTTACCCTCATTCCCACCTCTATTCCCAAGGCAGCAGCAGAATTAAGGGTCTAACAGGAATCCACACTCCTGGAGAGAGAGCAAAGATACACTTTCCTTCTTCTACTCAGGGAAGATGTCACACTGGTTACTCCTTAGCACCCAGAAAAAGGCAGAGCAAACCTGCTCCCCTCGGGACCAGAGGAAAGGGACACCCCAGGAAGAGGCTTTTTTTACCAAACCTACATTTATCAACACAGTGAGCACCAGGGAACAGGGGGACAGAGACACAGGGGGCACAAAGGGCCCAACCCTGTCCTGCCAGTGAGGCCAGTGCCAAAAGACAACCACAGAAGGACCCGAGGACCTCCTGCCCGTCACCTCCACGGCCCCACGCCCAAGCGTACGAACGGCTCTGCTGCGGGGGACCCCTCTCTCCCCGCACCCCTTGGTGGCACAGCTTCAGTTGGAAGCTCCTCTCGCATTACTCAAAGCATTTATGACTTTTTCCCATTTGAAATATGGGCCTTTACCACGCACAGGAAGGAGGAGGAGAGTGCCAGCAAACCTGTTAATTTATAAATCAATCTGGCAGGGAACAATTAACAGCTTTCCTACTGCTGGGTGTGCAGAGGGGGGTTATCTTCCCCCTGGGGAGGGCAGGAGGGTCCCCTCATCAGCACACGCCCTGCCCTGCTGAACCCAACAGCCTTCGTGGCCAGCACCCAGGTCCAACCCCATTTCCCCCACTGGGAGCCCTCACGGGGACGGGCAGCTCAATCCCCCACAGGCAGACCCCCTTCAGGTTACACAAACAGCTCCGCTAGCCAGGCGCAGGTACACCCAAAACACCATTTATAGGGGAAAATTATATAAATCCCCGGTATTTAGTGCTGGCCAAGGCAAGCTGCGATCAGCGCTGACAGCCGGGAGCCGCAGGCAGGAGCAGGAGCGCCAAGGGGAACATCCATGCAAATCTCAGGGGGCTGGCCCGGGGAGGGAACAGGCGGCACTCCAGGCACACTCCCCTCACTCCGCAGGGTGTTCCCGCTCGGAGGAAGGGCTGAAACCCCCCAGACAAAAGTGCTTTTTCCTCCCATCTGCAGGGAGTGCTTTTGTGGGAGCAAAGCCTCACGGGACTTGGAGAGAGTGAACACCCCAAGAGCAGAGATATCCCCTGCCCCCAGGGAGTCCAGATTCCATCCTGCAGATCCCAGCAGCCCTCCCACGGGTGTCGCCTCTACACCCGCAGCGTTCCCCTTAGCCCACATTTGCACCGTTCTCCTGCCCAGGAGGGACTGAATGGGATCCTCCCGGGGAAGCACGAACATAATTAATCATTCCTCTTACTGAAGGGGTGTGGGGGGGTTCACCCTCATTGTGACAAATTTTGGCTCAGTGACACGGGGACAGCTCTTGCCTGCTGCGGGATGATCCCAGGACTCGAGATTTCAGCTGAAATCCCCGAGGGCAGATGGAAAACACCACCTGCTGTCACCCCTGCAGGGGTGTCCCTCTGTGACTCCCAGCCCCGGAGCCCGATTCCCCTTTCAGAAGGGGGAGGTTTGGTGTAGCTCCCCCAGCACAGGGGAGAGCCCCCCAGCATGGGGACCTGGGTGGTTCTGGGGTGTTCCTTCCTCGCTTCTGTCACTGAGCCACCCCACAGCCGATGACAGCGGGGCAAAAACCACTTGCAGAGGGGCTCAGGGGCGGTGGGAGGACAGGGCACCCCCGGTGTCTGGGACGGGAGCAGGCAGCGTCCCGGGGGGACACAGCCGCGTCCCCAGGATGCGGTATCGCACAGAGGAACGCTCCGATGGCTCCTCCGACACCCGCATCCCGGCGATGCTGCTCCGGGAGCGGCACCGGCTCCACCACCGGAGCATCCCAACGCGCCCGCCGCCGGGAGGTGGAGAAGCCACCGCCGATGCCACCGAGCAGACCCAGCACAGGCGGTCCCACGCAGCCCGGAGCACGGGGGTGATTCCGGAGCCCGCACAGCCCCGCACCGGCCCCCGCTGGGACCACGCTCGGAGGAGCCGGAGGGACGGGGCGGGGACGCGGTGGCAGCGAGAAAAGAGCACGGCGGAGAGACGGGGGTCCTAGAGCGGGGGGAAGGCAGCGGGGCGTGGGATGGAGCCGGGCGCGGACACATCCCGGTGCGGCGGGGACGGAGCGGGGCGCACCCCGGGACCGGCAGCGGGGCGTGGGGCGGGCTCTGCCCCAGGACCCCCCGGCCAGGCTGCGCCCCCCAGGCTCCAGCGCACCCCGGTGCCCCCGCC